>ML661897.1:28119276-28336065 GCA_007570785.1 Antilocapra americana | reverse complement strand
TGTGTGTGTGTGTGTGTGTGTGTGTGTGTGTGTGTGTGTGTGTGTGTCGGTGGGGAGGGGGTTACCCTTCACTTGTCATTTAAATCACTCACACCAGACTTTGGAATACAGAAAATAATGAGAAATGAACCACGCTGTTAAAGTCAAACATTAAAAGTGAGAAAAAGTATTTCCTAACATGATATTAAACAGACCTTCATTGGTATGAAGGGTGGGTCAGTGTTTGGAGCTTTTAAAGTCATAGCTTCTCTATTTTTTTCTCCAAAGAAGTAGATACAGTGACGGATAGTTTTGCCTAATTCCATGAGTCCAGCTGTCTTTCTGATCAAGGGGAAAGGTGCAAGGATAAGGAGTCATTTCTCTTAGGACGTCAGGTGTTGCCCACACATACAAGCATCTCATCTCAGCTGGGGCTGACCTTGAGCAGGACTTGGAGCAGGATACATCCACAGTAACAAGACTCTGAGAATCTGTACCTTTCCTTATGTGTCTCTTTTCCAAAAAATGAAAAATTCTAAGACCTTAGAAACAGTGAGATTTTCATTCATCCTCGTTCAAAGCCCTTCCCCCACTCCCTCCTTAAAATGTTGCCTTATGCCATGAATTGGAGAGAACCACTGAAGGCCCAGAGCTGCATTCAGAAGCAATGAATGCAAAGCCATCCGCTGTAAAGTAGGTGTTGTGAATGGCTGTGCACAGGGAGTGGGAAGAAAGCTTTGCCTCACTGCAGCCGCTGTGCTTATTGCCAAAAAGGATTTGCTACATGGTTGAGAATTGAAACCTTGCTGAGTCCTCGGGTATGCGGGCTTTTGGAAGGTGGGGAGGGGGAACACCTAACTGACTTCACTATTAAGTCATTGAACTTGACTGCTGCTCTCTTGCCAGGGGCTTGGTTTATAATCTCGGTTCTTAATTGGTTGGAACTTCTCTAGCTTTGTGAATGTGTGTGTGTGTGTGTGCCTTCTTTTGCATGTTCATTCTTTTACATTACATGATTGAAAGGTATGGCCCTTATCGAGATAACCAATGGCCTTTCTAAACTCTAGGCTCTTATTTTAATAGAGTTCTTGAATAGGGAATATGTTATGAGCCTCGTATATTCCAAGGAAAGTGCATTTTTATACAATTGTATATGATGTGTTGAACAGCAGTTGACATAATGACATGATGCTACATTTTGTAGACATTTACTTAAGTATCTGTTTCAAATTTTTTCAGTTTTCTTACTGTATTTTTTTCCTTTGGAACCAGCAAAGTTTTCCTCAGTTCTTCATCATCTTTAAGCCCTTAAAGGACTTATAGATGATGGGTGCCATCCTGTAATGCCGAAGAGATAAGTTGGTTCTGAACTTTAGATTTAAAGAGTTATCAGATAACTCAGGGGCCCATTCATTCGTTCACTGATTTATTTTATATTTCTTATTTTTACATTTTATTGAAGTGTAACTTGCATTAAAAAAATGTAAAGATCATAAAAAGTACAGCTTGATAAATTTTCACAAAGTGAACATCTAGTGAAAACATCCTCTCTCCAGTCAGGGCTTCTGGGAAATAGATGGGGAAACAGTGTCAGACTTTATTTTTGGGGGCTCCAAAATCACTGTAGATGGTGATTGCAGCCATGAAATTAAAAGACACTTACTCTTTGGAAGGAAAGCTATGGCCAACCTAGATAGCATATTGAAAAGCAGAGACATTACTTTGCCAACAAAGGTCCATCTAGTCAAGGTTATGGTTTTTCCCATAGTCATGTATGGATGTGAGAAGTGGACAGTGAAAAAGGCTGAGCGCCGAAGAATTGATGTTTTTGAACTGTGGTGTTGGAGAAGACTCTTGAGAGTCCCTTGGACTGCAAGGAGATCCAACAAGTCCATCCTAAAGGAGATCATTCCTGGGTGTTCAGTGGAAGGACTGATGTTGAAGCTGAAACTCCAGTGCTTTGGCCACCTCATGTAAAGTTGATTCATTGGAAAAGACCTTGATGCTGGGAAGGATTGAGGGCAGGAGGAGAAGGGGACAACAGAGGATGAGATGGCTGGATGGCATCATCGACTCTATGGACATGGGTTTGTGGACTCTGGGAGTTGGTGATGGACAGGGAGGCCTGGAATGCTGCAGTTCATGGGGTTGTGAAGAGTCGGACACGACTGAGTGACTGAACTGAACTGAGCCCAACTAAGAGCCAGAGAGCAAAGAAATCCTATACAGATAATCCTTCCAGGGCCGAAGGTTTAATGGAGAAAGCTAGAGTATTGATTTAAAGGGACAAATAAAAGAAAGGTGACAAAGAATCTATTGGACTTGCAATGAGAAATTCAGTGGAGACTTCCATGTCTAGAAAGATGGAGGACTGAATAAGGTGAATTGTCCTCTAACTTACAACAGCAATACATGTTGAATAAAAAATTATTTCAATTTTTTAAATGCATCATTGATCTCTCAAGAAATTTCAGGATGCAGATGCCAACAACAAAGTAAAATTCAGAATCCCATGATTTGCCATGTTTGTAGGCTTCACGGGGAGCTGAGGGAAAAAAATCTTAAGGCCAAACCAAGGTAGCAATTTTAACAGCAGACCTACCTACAAAGAGGGTGGAAGACAGATCCTAGGGAAATATTGTTGGCAAAAGTCTTCTTTGGAAATCTGTAATCGACAAATCCATGTTACAGGCTATGAAGATGAAGAAACTTAGTGACTTGATAGCTAATGTTTTCTCAAAGAGGATCTGCTAGATTTGTAATTCTCTGAGACTAGTTTGATTATCTTAGGGAAGTTTGTTGTTATGGGAGAGTCACTACTTTCTAACTGAAGCTGATCTGTCATCTTTTAAATCATAGGACAAGACATTCTTCTGCACAGGAATTCACAAGAACCATGCCTCTTTTGGGGGGAGTGAGTACCAAGGGGACAGAAGTGTGTATGTATATAGTCTCCAGGCTTCATAACTATATGAAAGGATGCATGTAAAAGCCAAATCGTGGAAATAGCAAGGATTATCCTTTTTTTTTTCTTTCACACTATTTCTAAACCAAAGACATCAATAAGGATAGGGAGAAAATATATGTTGTTAAATATTACCTAGGCATTTGACATGTTATGGGGGCAAAGTCCAACTACATTCTTGCATTCAGTCTTTCATTAATATCATTAGTTTGGCTAAGTGGAAGTTATAGGCTAATACAAACGAACAGTCATCAACGTGCTGAGTGTTACAATTCAAAAATTCAAGACAATAATCAGACAAGGTGGTCAGAGAAAGTCTCCTAGAGGAGGAGGTATTTAAGTTGAAATAACAATAACCATGATGTAGTTCGGCAGCCGTAGGGGCAGGGCAGGTGGGTTGTGCAATTCTAGGGATCACCAATCATAGACCTCTTAGTCTAGGTATATGGTAACCTCTAGTTATTCAACCCTGATGTGGAAATGTATGCAGTGGCAGCAGGAGCTGAGGGGGAGGTTTCCAGTGAGAAGGCCCAGCATGCCTGGCATGGCCATCCTGAGATGCAGTGTGGTGGATCTGAGGGACTGAAAGTGTGCAGCAGGAGAAATTTAGAAAGAGAAAGAGTGATATTAGATGAGACAAAAGGTTTTGAATATAGCTAGACCAGGCATGATTTTATAATCCATGTTAAGATTTCTCAACTCTTTCCTACAGGGGAATGAGAGATCATTAAAAGGGTTTAAGCTGGCAAGGGTAGTTGGTAAGGTGTATATTTAAAAATATGTATTTCATAGGATGCATATATGTGGAATCTAGAAAAATGGTATGAATTAACCTATTTGCAGGGCAGGAATAGAGACTCAAACATAGAGAATGGATGTGTGTACAGGGGGGTAGGGTGGGAAGTGGGTTGAAATGGGAAAATAGGATTGACGTATATACACTCCAGGTGTAAAATAGATAGCTAGAGGGAACATGCTCTATAGCACAGGGACTAAGCTTGGTGCTTTGTGATGACCTAGAGGGGTGGGATGGGAAAGTGGGGTGGAGGAAGATCCAAGGTGGGGGGATAAGATATATGTATATATATAATAGATTCACTTTGTTGTACAGCAGAAACTAACACAACATTCTAAAACGATTATACTCTAATAAAAATGTTTACTTCATGCTACAGTGTGAAGGAGGGATTGTGTGAACTAAGGTAGTATAGGCACACTAACAAGAGATGAATGATGATGAATAATGCTTGGACTACAGTGATAGTGGGGTTGGAGAAAAACTGTATGGATCCAAGAGACATTTAGGGAATTATATCAATAGGATCAAGTGATTGGTATTTTGGAGTGGGATACAGTATGGACAGAGAGAGGATAGATTCAAAGATAATTTCTGGATTTCTGTGTTGACCTGGATGGATGGGGTGACATTTACTAACATGTAAGACACTAATGGGAGAGATTTTTTGTGTGTGTGAATGCAAAGTCACATCTTGGTTTTGGACTGAATTAAGATGCTGAGTTGTCTACTGGGAGATTTTGAGAGGTGGCTGGATATATGGATCTGGGGGTCAAGATGGGGAACTGAGCTGTAATTACACAGTTAGTGGTTGTCAGGGTTTAGAAACCCTGGAAGTGTTGGAGCTTATTCAGATAAAAGTGTAGGGTTAGAATCAAAGACGCACCCCCCTCCCCCACCCAAAAGAGGTTTCTGGAAGTCACACATTAAATGGCTGGATAAAGGAAAAGGAGATTACAAAGGAGTTGTAAAAGGAGAGTTCAAAGAGATAAGAGTGTGCAGTTATCAAAAGCAAGGGAAGAGGATATTTCATGAAGAAGGATTATTTACCTGTTTAATGTTGAGAGATCAAGGGTATAAGGTAGGACATCTTTAATCTTTAGCTTCCAGCAACAGAGAATCTGATTCAAGCTTACTTTGACAACCAGAATATGTATCAAATCTTCTAACTGGAATTTTAAAAAGATACAGTACAAGGCTTCAGCTTCACCTTATTCTAATGGCTCTGCTTTCATGACCCTGGATTGGGTTGGTTTTATCTTTAGATAATGATGATGACTGCTATTATAAATTATGGTTGCTTCTGGCTTCATATCAATATGTCCTGGTGTCCAGAAGTGAGAGTTTGTCTCTTTCAACTTGCTCACCACTGAGAATCAGAAAACTTATTTTATAGAAGCCTTTGGCACACTCTTCTGACTTATTATTGAACTGTACTGAGTCATATGCTCAGTTCAGTTCAGTCTCTCAGTCATGTCTGACCCTCTGCGACCCCATGAATCATAGCACGCCAGGCCTCCCTGTCCATCACCAACTCCCGGAGTCTACCCAAACCCATGTCCATCTAGTTGGTGATGCCATCCAGCCATCTCATCCTCTGTTGTTCCCTTCTCCTCCTGCCCCCAATCCAGCATCAGGGTCTTTTCCAATGAGTCAACTCTTCGCATGAGGTGGCCAAAGTGTTGGAGTTTCAGCTTCAACATCAGTTCTTCCAGTGAATACCCGGGACTGATCTCCTTTAGGATGGGCTGGTTGGATCTCCTTGCAGTCTAAGGGACTCTCAAGAGTCTTTTCCAACATCAAAAGCATCATTTCTTCAGTGCTTGGCTTTCTTCCCCATCTACCTCTCACATCCATACGTGACTACTGGAAAAACCATAACCTTGACTAGATGGACCTTTGTTGGCAAAGTAATGTCTCTGCTTTTCAATATGCTATCTAGGTTGGCCATAGCTTTCTTTCCAAAGAGTAAGAGTCTTTTAATTTCATGGCTGCAGTCACCATCTGCAGTCATCCTGTGCCAAATACTGACCAGAAGAATACTTTGCATTTAACAAGTTAAATGTGATTCCTGAAAATATTACTGCTATGGGGTGGGGAGAGAGGCAAAAATAGACCAACAAGGCTAATCCCAGGAAATTGGAATGGAGTTATTTTCTCTTGAGCCACAAAAGTGAAGTCCTTTTGGGAATGATGGGGCAGAGTATGGCTGGGTTGGGTAATCAACAATATTCAGTATATTAACATAAGAAAGGGCTGGAGATTGCTATTTTGGAATTTAAAAAATTTTATATGTATATATTGATGTATAATTGACATATATAACATTCACATTTATAAAACTGTGCCATGAAACTGTGATCACAATCAGGATAAAGAAGATATCCATAACCACAAAAGTTTCCTCATGACCCTTTGTAATAATTTTTTCCCCTTTCTCGCTGTCGTGCCGCTCCCTTCTTGTCCAGTCCTCAGGCAGTCATTGATTGTTTCTGTCTTCAAAGGAATTTATCTCTTTCATCAGAATTGTCTAATTTATTACTATAAAGTTGTCTACAATATTCCCTATTCCTTTTAGTATCTGTGGAATCTGTAATGATGTCATCTTTCTCACTGCTGTTATTAGTTACTTACCAGTATCAAAAGACAATTATTGCTTACTTACCAATTACCAAAAGGTAATTTCTGGGTTTCTGTCTTGAACTGGATGTTTTCTCTTTTGTTTTGCATCATTCTGGTGAAAACTTGTCCACTGGATTTCCTTTCTTGTCCTCCTCCTACTGCCCTCCCTTTTCTTTTTCCTGTATGTTGTTAGAAAATGGAAATTAAAAACTGTATCAAGGTAAGACTCACTTAAAGCAGGTACCTCTCCATCACAGCCAGGTTTTAACAATTCTTTTTAAAATGTTAAGTTACTTTATGTAAGATAATTATTTTCACATTGTGAAAATTTGCAGTATGCAAGATCAGAAAATAAAATTGAAAAGTCCCATTTTGTTTCTCACCTGTCTCTTTATACAGTTTCCACATACTTTGACCTCCAGATGTGGTTATTCTTAACAGCCTGATGAATATTCTCCTAGATGCAATGTTATCATTGTTTTAAAATTTAAATGGACTTACATTGTACATATTGCTCCATAATTTATTCTGTTTCCTTTAAGAACATTTTTTAGACACTTTCAGTTAAATCGACACAGATAGACAGTATTTTAAAAACTGGTTTTTTTGGCCATGCAGCATGTGATATCTTAATTCCTTGACCAGGAAGGAAGCCACATCTCCTGCATTGGAAGCTCAATGTCTTAATCACTGGACCACCAGGGAAGTCCCTAAAATTGTCTTGTAGAAAAAATATGCAAAATACATAGCCAACCCCTTAGTAGGCATAGAGTAAACACACAAAATTTTATAGAGGTTGAAAAAGCATTCTCTTTTGTACCATTTCTTTGAATAGTCCGTAAGAATGACAATTTCATCTAGACACTCACCAATGCTGAATAACAACAATTAGAGAATATTAGAATATTCTAATATCAGAATATTTTAATATTAGAATATTAAATTGTCATTTAGATTTTATTTGCTAGGTTACTATTATGTCTTTCAAAGTGAATCCTTTCCTCTACTTTAAATTTATTTTCATTTTTTGCTTTATTTGGATTTTCTATCCTTTTTTTGTGTAGTCCCACAGGACTGGAAAGGTCAGTTTTCATTCTAATCCCAAAAACAATTATGTTTTTTTTTGTAGAAAAAAGTCATTCATCAATATTTTCATTATTTGGCATAAATTTCTTCATGATATTTGCTTTGAATTTGTAAAATATTTTCTGTACCTGTAATAAAGATGATTTGTTGGCCTTAATATTTGTTTGTAGCTTCTTTCCATTTTTTTGGTTAGTCAGACTTAGTAAAGATTTGTTCATTATATTGTTTTCAAAGCATCATTTAAAAAGTCTTAGTTTCTCTTTCTAGATTATTAATTTCTATTTTATCTTTATTAATTTATTCTTTTTACTTAACTTATTCTTTCCTTATTTATTTGCTATAAGTTTCAAAGCCTTTTGGAGTAGGAGTTTAGTTACTTGAAGGAAGAGTTTGATTTTATGTGAAAAATTTCTTACTATGCAATGCTTTAAGTATACATATTTCCCTGAAAGCTACTTGGTAATGCTATAAAAATTGTGTTTTTCTCAATAATTTATAATTTCATATTGAATTCTCTTTAAACATTAGTAATTATTTAGATAAATTTTAGTTTTCTGTGGTACCACTAATATTACCAATTGCTATTGTCTATGACTTTAGATCCGGATTCATATTAATATTTCAAAGTTATGGTCAATACTTACTTAGCTTTAACTGTAGGCTTTATTGGGGGGTTCCCTGGTGGCTTGGTGGTTAAAAAGAACTCCTGCGATGCAGGAGACTGGGGTCCATATCTGGGTCTGGAAGATCCCCTGGAGAAGGGAATGGCTACCCACTCCAATATTCTTGCCTAGAGAATTTCTTGGACAGGGGAGCCTGGTGTACTATAGTCTGTGGGGTTGCAAAGAGTTGAACACAACTGAGCAATCAACACTGTACTGTACAGTGTAGGCTTTTTTGGGCTTCCCAGGTTGCCATATTTGGCTTTGGAGTACAGAATGAAGCAGGGCAAAGGCTAACAGAGTTCTGCCAAGAGAACGCACTGGTCATAGCAAACACCCTCTTCCAACAACACAAGAGAAGACTTGTCGACATCACCAGATGGTCGACAGCGAAGTCAGATTGGTTATATGATTTGCAGTCAAAGATGGAGACACTCTATACAGTCAGCAAAAACAAGACTGGGAACTGACTGTGGCTCAGATCATGAACTCCTTATTGTCAAATTCAGACTGAAATTGAAGAAAGTGGAGAAAACCACTAGGCCATTCAGGTATGACCTACATCAAATCCCTTATGACTATACAGTGGAAGTGAGAAATAGATTTAAAGGACTAGATCTGATAGACAGAATGCCTGATGAACTATGGATGGAGGTTCGTGGCATTGTATAGGAGATAGGAATTAAGACCATCCCCAAGGAAAAAAAAAGCAAAAAGGCAAAATGGCATATGAGGAGGCCTTACAAATAGCTGTGAAAAGATGGGAAGTGAAAAGCAAAGGAGAAAAGGAAAAATAGACCCATTTGAATGCAGAGTTCCAAAGAATAACAAGGAAACATAAGAAAGCCTTCCTCAGTGATCAGTGCAAAGAAATAGAGGAAAACAATAGAATGGGAAAGACTAGAGATCTTTTCAAGAAAATTGGAGATACCAAGGGAACATTTCATGCAAAGATGGGTACAATAAAGGACAGAAATGATATGGACCTAACAGAAGCAGAAGATATTAAGAATAGGTGGCAAGAATTCACAGAAGAACTGTACAAAAAAGATCTTCATGACCCAGATAATCACAATGGTGTGATCACTCACCTAGACCCAGACATCCTGAAATGTGAAGTCAAGTGGGCCTTAGGAAGCATCACCACAAACAAAGCTAGTGGAGGTGACAGAATTCCAGTTGAACTATTTTAAATCCTGAAAAATGACGCTCTGAAAGTGCTGCACTCAATATGCCAGCAAATATGGAAAGCTCAGCAGTGGCCACCGGACTGGGAAGGTCAGTTTTCATTCTAATCCCAAAGAAAGGCAATGCCAAAGAAAGCTCAAAGTACTGCACAATTGCACTCATCTCACATGCTAGTAAAGTAATGCTCAAAATTCTCCAAGCCAGGCTTCAGCAATGTGTGAACCGTGAACTTCTTGATATTCAAGCTGGTTTTAGAAAAGGCAGAGGAACCAGAGATCAAATTGCCAACATCCGATAGATCATCAAAAAAGCAAGAGAGTACCAGAAAAACATCTATTTCTGCTTTATTGACTATGCCAAAGCCTTTGTGTGGATCACAACAAACTGGAAAATTCTGAAAGACATGGAAATACCAGACCACCTGACCTGCCTCTTGAGAAACCTGTATGAAGGTTAGGAAGCAGCAGTTAGGACTGGACATGGAACAACAGACTGGTTCCAAATAGGAAAAGGAGTATGTCAAGGCTGTATATTGTCACCTTGCTTATTTAACTTATATGCAGTGTACATCATAAGACATGCTGGACTGGAGGAAGCACAAGCTGGAATCAAGATTGCTGGGAGAAATATCAATAACCTCATATATGCAGATGACACCACCCTTATGGCAGAAAGTGAAGAAGAACTAAAGAGCCTTTTGATGAAAGTGAAAGAGGAGAGTGAAAAAGTTGGCTTAAAACTCAACATTCAGAAAACTAAGATCATGGCACCCGGTCTCATCACTTCATGGCAGATAGATGGGGAAACAGTGGCTGACTTTATTTTTCTGGGCTCCAAACTAACTGCAGGTGGTGATTGCAGTCATCAAATTAAAAGACGCTTACTCCTTGGAAGGATAGTTATGACCAACCTAGACAGCATATTGAAAAGCAGAGACATTACTTTGCCAACATAGGTCCATCTAGTCAAGGCTATGGTTTTTCCAGTGGTTATGTATGGATGTGAGATTTGGGCTATAAAGAAAACTGAGCGCGAGGCTCCATGGACATGGGTTTGGGTGTACTCAGGGAGTTGGTGATGGACAGGGAGGCCTGGAATGCTGTGATTCATGGGGTCACAAAGAATCAGACAAGACTGAGCGACTGAACTGAACTGAGGTGGCTCAGTGGAATAGAATTCGCCTCATTGCAGGAGACACAGCATTTGATCCCTGGGTTGGGAAGTTCCCTGCAGAGGGAAATGGCAACCCCTTTCCAGTATTCTTGCCTGGAAAATTTCATCGACAGAGGAGTCTGGCAGGCTGTAGTCCATAGAGTTGCAAAGAGTTGGACATGACTGAGCACACACACAAATATTTAGGCTTTATTTGGTTTGCTAGTGGGACTTATCTGGTGGCTCAGATAGTAAAGAATCTGCCTGCAATGCAGGAGACTCAGGTTTGATTCTTGGATAAGGAAGAGCCCCTGGAGAAAGGAATAACTACCCACTCCAGTATTCTTGCCTGGTAAATTCTATGGACAGAGGAGCCTGGCAGACTACAGTCCATGGGTTTCTCTAGTAAACACTATATATCCTGTATTTTCCCTTTTTTAGGCACATTTATTTTGTTTGCTTGTTTTGATGGAAAATTTTTTTAAATCAGAGGTGGGGGGCAATCTCTGATAAATTTTCCAAGTTCTTACATGTTAAGAACATCTTTATTTCTCCTTCTCATTTAATTACAGTTTGGTCAGATAGAGAACTACATTCAAAGTAGCCTTCTCTTAGATTGCGGAACTATTTTCCCACTACTTTTTTAAGCATTTTTTGCTTCAGGGAGAATTTTGATGCCTATTTGATTTTCATTTCATTGGTGATAAGCTACTTTCTATTTTATGAATAATTTTGTTTTATGTTTTATTTGGGTGGATATTTTTCAAGAGCCAATTAAGTCTTGGCAGTCGCCTATAAGATGGTGGATCTCAACTACCAAACTCTCTTCTGTAAAGATCTTGTCAAGGCTTGGTTTTAGGCATTGCTGGTTCTAGAAGGTCTAGAGTAGATCTTACACGAGAGTGTTATCCTTACTCCCAAGGAAAGCATTTTTTGTTAATTCAGCCTGATATTTGGGTATTAATGAGGACTTTCCATTCTGGCAGGGTCAGAACTTCCTGGTACAGCTTTTAACTCCGGACAGCTCAACTTCCAGAACCTTGGTTCCATTCGCAACTTTGAGCACTTTCTCTCTAGGAAGCCTTGAGTGGAGTTGTCTTGTGCAAATTTAGCCTAGCCTCCATCATGGTGATAACTCAACACAGATTCTTGGAAGCCCAACTCCCCAGCTCTGCATATTTTCTCTCTCTTGTGCCTTTCACTGAAGGATTCTTCATTTTAGCTTCTCTAAACTCTGATTTCTGCCTCCTTAGCTCAGTAGAATTGCTAAGTTCTGCTCAGCTACAGTTTCTTTTCTTCTAGAAATGGCAGACTCATCCTACCTGTTTCCAAGTCCTTACAAGAATTACTTCATATATGTCATCAAGCTTTATAGTTGTTTATGTTAGAGTCAAATGCAGTACCAGTTATTCCACTATGGTCATGAGTATAGGTGAGTTGTTTTTTTGTTGTGACTTGTTTTAATGAAACAACTTTTTATTTTTTAAAAAAGTTATTTATTTATTTATTTTGGCCGCACAGCGTGTGGGATCTTAATTCCCTGACCAAGGTTCATGCCTGCACCTTCTGCATTGGAAGTACAAGCATCTTAACCACTGAATTGCCATGGCAGTCTCAGGACCTAAGGTTTTACCAGTCTTATTTATGACTTCTCAGTTTTATGCTATATTTAGAAAAACTGTCTCCATTCTGAGATTACAGTACTCCTCACATAGATTTTTTTTCTAGTATTACTTATGGTTTAATCTTCAAAGATTTTAATCTCTGACAGGTTTATTTTGATGATGAATGCTATGAAATATGGAGTGAATTTAATTTTGCCCTCAAGTAGGTAGTTCCCAAACCATTTATTTTTTTTAAAAAACATAACTTTTAACCACTTAAGTGAGGTGCCTCATATATTTTACTATATTTTCATTCTTATTTCAGTATAATTCTTGACTTTCCAGTCTATTACACTGGATATGTTCACAAACAACCATTTAATTATAAACTTATGTAACTGTAACTTTACGATGCATTTTAATATATGACAAAGTTATTTTCTCATTAATCTTTTTCATAATTGTAATAGTTCTTCTTGCTTATCTATCTTTCCATGTCAGCTTTAGAATCAACATGTATTGTTGAAAAAGTCCCATTGTTATTTATTTAGTTTATAAATTGATTTATTGAGAGTTGTTATCTTTGTGATGTCATTTTATTCGGGAATTCATGTTGCCATTTTATTTAGTCAAGTACTCTTTTGCATCCCTCAGTAACACATTTCTTGTTAAATTCACTTCTAGGTGCATCTTTTACGATATTGTTCATCATCAAAGCATCTTTGGTGATATTTTTCATGTAGGTTATTTTTCCACTGAACCTTCTATTTATTTGTTTCTTGTGCATATGAAAGCCTTTGGCTGAATAATAATCCATTGCATGTGCATGCATGCCTGCTCAAGTCACTCAGTCGTGTTCGACTGTTTGCAACCCCATGAACTGCAGCCCATTAGACTCCTCTGGCCATAGAATTTTTCACGCAAGAATTCTGGAGTGGGTTACCATGACCTACTCCAGGAGATTTTCCTGACCCAGGGATCGAATCTGCGTCTCCTATGTCTGCTGCATTGGCCGGCGCATTCTTAACCAATGGACCTCCAGGAAAGTCCTGAGACGTTCTTGGAGAAGGGGTTGGGAAGGTTTCCCAGAACGAGTGACAACTTGACAAATAAAGGAAGCTTTCTGAAAAGGAAAATCCAGAGTACCATAGAAAATGACATGGCACTTTCATGCCATTCCAAATTTAGCCTGGTTTGAGTATGGATGGAGCAGTGGATGTGGTAACCAGGAAGTAGTGATTGATGAATTTGGGCAAATATGAGCATGAAAGCCTTGACTTCCAACCCTAACCTAGTTAGAGATTTCATTGTTAATATGTATTTGTCTTCCTTATACCCCCTCTGAGATATTTATCAAGGTTACTCTTTTTCATACAATGTCATCTAAACTCATTGCATTCTCTTTTCCACTAACAGTAGGGCATTTTTAGCTATTAAAGTTAAAACCAGTGGAATTCTGCCCACAGTTTTTTCCACTGATAGTCTAAATTCTATTACTAGATTTCTAGATAATGTCATTCCTGAGTTTCTGGAATAAAACTTGCTTTACTAAAAAAGTATTTTTCTGGTAATTGGTGAATTCATTTATTACTACTCTATTATAGAGTTTTGTTTGTTTATTTTGTCAAAGAGATGGTTTTGAAGGTGTGTTTTTCAGTGGTCAGATATCAGAAGGGATAAGTATAACTTGATAAAATGAATCATCACGTAACTTTCCATTGTCTTCTATGGTCTAGGGCATTTTAAACACTGCATGTGCTTGCTAAGTCGCTTCAGTCATGTCTGGCTCTGTGTGAACCCATGGATTGTAGCCTGCCAGGCTCCTCTGTCCATGGGATTCTCCAGGCAAGAACACTGGAGTGGGTTGCCATGCTCTCCTCAAGGGGATCTTTCCGACCCAGTGATCGAACTCGTGTCTCTTATGTCTCCTGCATTGGCAGGTGGGTTCTTTACCACTAGTACCATGGAATGATCTTTCCCAAATTTCAAAAGCTTTATTATTTCATAAGGAAATCTTCTAATGAAATCTTTATGATTTTCAATATGTGAAATTATGTCATCTGCAAATAGAGATAATTTTATTTCTCCCTTTCAAATTTTGATGTCTTTTATTTCTTTTTCTTACTGGATTACTCTGGCTAGGATTTCCAGTATTATGTTTAATAGGAGTGGTGAGAGTGGGTATCCTTGTCTTGTTTACTAATCTTAGAGGTAAAGATTTCATCCTTTTAACATTGAATGTGGTATTAGTTGTGGGCTTATCATATATGGCCATTGTTATACTGAGGTATAATTCTATGCCTAATATGTTGACAGTTTTTTTTTTATCATGGGCAGATGTTTAATGTTTTCAAATTCTTTGTTTGCATTTATTGAGAAGATCATGATTTTCCCTTTCATTCTATTAATGGGATGTGTCATATTTATCAATTTGTGTATGTGTTGCTGTTTTTCAGTCAGTAATTTATGTCCGACTCTTTGCAACCCCATGGACTGCAGCATGCTAGGCTTCCCTGTCCTTCACAACTTCCTGGAATTTACTTAGAATCATGTCCATTGAGTTGGTAATGAGATCCTACCATCTCATTCTCTATTTCTCCTTTCTTCTCCTGCCTTCAACCTTTCTCAGCATCGAGGTCTTTTCCAGTGAGTCAGGTCTGCATCAGGTGGCCAAATATTAAGCATCAGTCTTTCCAATGAATATTCAGGGTTAACTTCCTTTATGATTGACTGGTTTGATCTTCTTGCAGTCCAAAGGACTCTGAAGAGTCTTCTCCAGCACCACAAATCAAAAGCATCAATTCTTCAGTGCTCAGCCTTATTTATGGTCCATACATGACTATTGGAAAAACCATAGATTGACTATATGGACATTTGTTGGCAAACTGATGTCTCTGTTTTTTCATGGGCTATATAGGTTTGTCATAACTTTTCTTTCAAGGAGCAAGCATCTTTTAATTTCATGGCTGCAGTCACCGTTTGTAGTGATTTTGGAGCTGAAGAAAATAAAGTCTGTCACTGTTTCCATTTTTTCCCCATCTATTTGCCAAAATGAATTGTGTGCTACTAAATGATCAGAAACACTGAGGTTTTCCCAGCATCAGGGTAGAATTTTTTTTTTAAGAAATGGATATTTATGCACCTAGTAGGCCTTATTATTAGTGTAAAGGCAAGAAGTTAAAATATTTCACTGTTAAGTTTAATACCAAACATCTAGCAATTTATTTGCATATTCATTATGAATACTACCTTTTAGCACTGTATTATTATCCTCTTTGGAATGTTCAGTGCTTATGACTATAAATCCTAGTTTGTCTACCATAAATATAGCTATCCTTAGCTTAAAATTTATTGCCTCTTACCTAGAAAAATCTTTGTTGTTTTGTTTTAGAACTTTCTGGATCACTGTATTTTAGGTTCGCACACAGAACTGATAGAGGATGGGAAGCATGGCATTTCCCAGCATGCCCTGCTTGTAGGGTTTCTCTAGTCTCTCTTCAGCATACAGTGCTTTAAGCTCATTCCTGGAAGTCAGTGAACTGCTGCCTTCCTTCTTTCAGCCCACTCACTTCTCTAAGACATCTTTTCCTATTTGGTTTGAAGAGGGAAGCCTGGTTTTGCCTGCCATGAGAAGTCTTGATTGGGTCCACCTCTCTTCAGTGGAAATGACTAATAGAGCCTGATATGACACTGTTTCTCTTTAAGTCTTTTAGATTTTGATGTAGTAAGATTTGTGTGTTTGTGTGTTTTATAAAACAATATTGTTTTGTTACTAACAGGAGTGGCCTGCCTGGGGTGGTGGGTGTGCCAGGCTCAGGGTATGTGGGGACTGTGAAGAGCAGATGATAACTGAGAGGCTGGAGAGAAAGGGAGTGGATCTGGAGGCCAGGCCCTAAGGCTCCTCCAATTTACTTCTGGCAAGAGGCAGACTTAACAAAGGATTCATGGCAAGCCATGGCCAGGCCACCAATAAGATTAAGAAATTCTTGGAAATCTAGCTGCTTCTCAGAGTTAAGGTCCCATTTCTTCACCATGTGATCACCCAACTCTGTATTCATGAAGATTAGGGACTCAGCCTTGGAGAGTTTGCTGTTGGTACCATCCCTTCCAGGATGCTTTTGGAAAACAGCAATTAGAGACTTGATGGCTCAGATGGTAAAAGCGTCTGCCTACAATGCAGGAGACCTGGGTTCAATCCCTAGGTTGAGAAGATCCTCTGGAAAAGGCAATTGCAACCCACTCCAGAACTCTTGCCTGGAAAATCCCATGGATGAAGGAGCCTGGTAGGCTGCAGTCCATGGGGTCGCTAAGAGTCGGACACGACTGAGGGACTTCACTTTCACTTTTCACTTTCATGCATTGGAGAAGAAAATGGCAACCCACTCCAGTGTTTTTGTCTGGAGAATCCCAGGGATGGGGGAGCCTGGTGGGCTGCTGTCTATGGGGTCGCACAGAGTCGGACACGACTGAAGCGACATAGCAGCAGCAGCAGCAGCCAGTACTCTTGCCTGGAAAATCCCATGGATGAAGGAGAGTGGTAGGCTAACTGAGCGACTTCACTTCACTTCACTTCAGTCTCTGTAGGGTTGGATACTTTTGCCATGTCGGAGAGGAGCAAGGTGCGTGGATGCAAGCAGGGAGTGGCGTGGTAGGCACTGGGCCTGGTGTGGTAAGTTTTCATTCTCTGTACCCTCAGTTTTAGTGTAAATTTGGTAGAGATGGGTAATACTTTAACCAAGAAGGTCTAAGAGTTGTTTTTCATTACTAATCCTTCCCCGGCAAGAAGGTGAGTTACCAGCTGTGGGTTACTGCTTCTGACTTCAATCTTTTTTTTGTTTGTTTCGTTCAGCCTGGATAATTTAAGTGAAAACAATTTTTTTTTGCTTAGTATTTTACTGTCTAGAAACATCAAGTACCTTATGACCATTACTTAGAAACAATGTATAATTTGTTTGGGTCTTGTGTGTTTGGTGTGTGTGTGTGTGTGTTTTTCTAAACAGATGTTGAGTAAAATCTTCAGGTCAAGTGTGAGGCAAAATACTTAATGTTTCCGAGATGAACCAACTTAAAACAGCTCATTAAATTCATTGTTTATTAAAGTGAAACAATGGAAAAGAGGAAGTGGTGGAAAGTTGCTTTGTTAATATTAAATGAAAGTCATCCTTTTCTTCCGCATAAGATATGTCAAACCACAGTGAATTAGAAGCTGAATGAAGTTTTGAGATCTGATTCAGAAATCTCTGAACCAAACTAAAACAAAACACGGCTCTAATGGCGTGAGTTTCACGTCAAATGTTTTGCTAGGTTGTTCTGTAGACCAGCAGTGAGACAAAAGGTCAGCCTTGGGACTACTCTGCCAAACTGCAAAAGAGATGTGACTGATACAAGCCTCAAGAAGAGTGGGTTTAGGAAATCAGAGTAGGAATTCTTGCTAAGATAGAAGATCTGGCTCCATGTTAGGCTGACTGAATGCTTGTTCTCAAATATTTCTTCAAGTAAGGTCCACTCCAAGCAGGCTGGGAACTCCTCAGGGAGCTGAGGCACCTAGCAGCGGAGGCAGGGTTGGAGGGATCAGAATAACCCCTAGTTTCCTCGCTGTAGTGGCTCATTTAATATGTCAACTTCACTAAGGCCACAGTACCCAGATATTTGGTCAAACACCAGTCTAAGTGTCACCATGAAGGTATTTTTTTAAAGATGAGATTCATATTTAAATCAGTAGACCTTGAGTAAGTAGGTTACCCTCCATGTGAGTGGACCTCAACTAGTCAGTTGCAAGCCTGAAAAAGGGTTGAGGGCTCCTATACCAGAGGGAATTCTGCTCTCAGACTGCTTTTGGACTTGGGCTACAACATCATTTCTTCTCTGGGTCTCTAGACTGCTGTTTTGCCATATAGATTTCAGACTTTCCAACTCCCACAGTATTGATATGAGTCAATGCCTTAAAATAAATCTCTGTCTATCTATCTATCAGCCGCATCTCCGAGCCATCTCTGTCCCATTGGTTGTGATTCTCTAGGAGAATACTGACTAGTATACTTACCAGCGTATAAAGAAGATACAAAAAAGCCTTCAAGACTGTAAGAAATAAATGTCTGTTGTTGCTCACCATGAATGGCTGTATAATTAGTACCAGGACTTTTTTGAGTGTAAACTTTGGTGAATGGTGGTAAGAGAATTGGAGTGGAACATCAAAATTCTGGGTATTTGATGAACTGGGTAAAACAGCACAGGAAAAGGATGCTGGAGGTTCCAACACAGCTTCATTTGGTCATGGTAGGAACTGCATAATGGCACTCTAAGATCACTGTGAGAGACGTCTTAACACTCATTGCAAGTATGTGTTTACCTGCTTCAGTTATATCAATTTTCCTACCTTCTCATGTTAAGTATTCACCCTCTATGTCTCATTTCCAGTATAAATGGGAATTATAACTCAGGAATCAGTTATAGGGACTAGATGAGATTATGGCTAGGAGAAATGACACAGCTCTTTGCACATGAAACAGATTAGTGTGTCATTGTGTATTTTTTTCTGGTAACTAATACCTGCCTGGCATACAATGGGCGTATTTGTTGCATGTGACCTACTGCACAACTTGTGGCCATGGTTGGGGTTCCTGCAAACTTGTTTCAAGAATGCACCAGAAAAAGGGTTTACAAGCAGAATATCTGAGTCACTTTTTCTTCCTCCCAATGAGTATTGTATTCTCCACTTCTGAAGACCAGATCCAACCCAGCTTACCTCCTTTTTGCCTTTTTCCCATGAGTGCACACATCTTATTTGTTAGAATCCTCTATCGTCACCTGTTGGATCTAGCAAACTTGGCAATTCTTTTGTTAAAGACTCTGTGTCAGACAATGCAGACTAGAGTGGACTATGGCCAAGAAAGGCTTTTTGGAACACAGTCATCCCCTGAATATTTTTATCTGCCTTTGGGAACTGGTTGTATTGCGGCCTCTTACCCCAAAGGAGATCCTTCTGACTCAAGGATGTGACAATTCTTATAGTTCCTTTCCCATCAGAAGTTGCTACACTACTCCTTAGGCCATTTATTTTTGAGAAACTGTCCCTCTTTTTCTGGGCTATGGCAAGAGGAAGGAGTTGAATTTAGGGATGAAGGACTAGTGTTTATGGAAAACAGTGGATCTGAAAGCTCTTTCTATACATGCCCTTTATCACCAAAGAAAAGAGCCAACACTGAAGTTAGCTACCCTGTCTTAGAGGAGTGCCACTCTGCCCCACTTCCTGCTGTCTAGTGGTCACTCAGAGCCAGTATCTCCTGAATATGCCTCAGTATGGTAACTAGCAGGTCCACAGACTGTAGCTAGATAGTTATGCTAAGAAAATTTCTTCAAGAAGTTGTTGTTGTTTAGTTGCTAAGTTCTGTCTGAATCTTTGCAGTTCCATGAACTGCAGCACACCATGCTTCCCTGTTCTTCACTGTCTCTTGGAATTTGCTCAAATTCATGTCTGCTGAGTCAGTGATGCAATCCAACCATCTCATCTTCTGTTGCTCCCTTCTCCTCCTGCCCTCTGTCTTTCCCAGCATCAGGGTCTTTTTCCATGAATCAGCTCTTCACATCAGAAAGCCAAAGCATTGGAACTTCACTGTTAGCATCAGCCCTTCCAATGAATATTCAGGGTTGATTTTATTTAGTATTAATTGATTTAATCTCCTTGCATCCAAGGGGCTCTCAAGAGTCTTCTCTAGCACCACAAATCGAAAGCATCAATTCTTTAGTTCTTAGCCTCCTTTATGGTCCAGTATGTCCAACATCTGGACATGACCACTGAGAAAACCATAGCTTTAACTATACCGACCTTTGTTGTATAGGAGGGGATCCTATAAAATAGAAATAGCATAGTGGCAGATGTCAGAGTGTTTTGGATTTTGGTCCCTGAAACTGGACAACATATGGATGTGGTTGGTGCTCTGGTATGATAGTTAATTTATGTGTTTTTTATGTGTCAACTTCACTGGGCCATGAGGCACCTAGATATTTGTTCACACATTATTCTGGGTGTTCCTGTGAGGGTGTTTTATGTGAGGTTAACATTTAAATTGGCTTTCCAGGTGGCAAAAAACTTTACAGTGGTAAGGAACTTTCCTGTCAATGCATGAGATACAAGAGACAATTCCTGGGTCAGGAAGATTCCCTGAATAGGAAATGGCAACCATTCACAACTGAGTGACTGAATATACAACATTTAAATTGGAAATTTCCTGGTGTTCCAGTGGTTAAAACTCTGTTCTTCAACTGCAGGGGGCTTGGGTTCAATCCCTGGTTGGAGAGCTAGGATCCCACAGGCCACACAGCCAAAAAAAATCTATTTGGGACTTCCTTTCTAGTCCAGTGGCTAAGACTCTGTGCTCTCAATTCAGGGGGTCAGGAAACCAGATTCCACATGCCACAACTAAGACCTGGTGCAGCCAAATATACAAACAAACAAACAAAACATTTAAATTGATGGTCTAAATAAAGCAGATTTCTCTCCCTGTGAGTGAACCTCATCCAATTAGTTGAAGGTTGGGCTCAGTATATATGTGAGAGTTGGACTATATAGAAAGCTGAGCACCGAAGAATTGATGCTTTTGAACTGTGATGTTGGAGAAGACTCTTGAGAGTCCCTTGGACTGTGAAGAGATCCAACCAGCCCATCCTAAAGGTGTTCTGAGTGTTCACTGGAAGGACTGATGTTGAAGCTGAAACTCCAGTACTTGGGCCACCTGATGGGAAGAGCTGACTCATTTGAAAAGACCCCAGTGCTGGGGAAGATTGAAGACAGGAGGAGAAGGGGATGACAGAAGATGAGATGTTTGGATGGCATCACCGACTCAATGGAAATAAATTTGAGTAAACTCTGGGAGTTGGGTTGTGAAGAGTCAGACACGACTGAGTGACTAAACTGACTGACTGATTGGGCTCAGTCACTCAATCATGTCTGACTCTTTGTGATCCCATGGACTGTGGCCTGCCAGGCTCTTCTGTCCATGGGATTTCCCAGGCAAGGATACTGGAATGTGTTGCCATTTCCTATTCCAGAGGTTCTTCCTCCTGACTCAGGGATCAAATCTGTGTCTCCTGCATTGGCAGGTGGTTTCTTCACCACTGAGCCACCCAGGAAGCTCCCACACTACACTTCAGTTCAGTTGCTCAGTCATGTCCGACTCTTTGTAACCCCATGAACCACAGCATGCCAGGCCTCCCCATCCATTACCAACTCCCTGAGTCCACCCAAACCCATGTCCATAGAGTTGGTGATGCCATCCAGCCATCTCCTCTTCTGTCGTCCCCTTCTCCTCCTGCCCTCAATCTTCCCCAGCATCACGGTCTTTTCCAGTGAATCAGTTCTTCGCATCAGGTGGCCAAAGTATTGCAGTTTCAGCTTCAACATCAGTCCTTCCAGTGAACACCCAGGACTGATCTCCTTTAGGATGGACTGGTTGGATCTTCTTGCAGTCCAAGTGATTCTCAAGAATCTTCTCCAACAAGACAGTTCAAAAGCATCAAAGCTTTGGTGCTCAGCTTTCTTTATAGTCCAACTTCACATCCATACATAACCACTGGAAAAACCATAGCCTTGACTAGACAGACCTTTGTTGGCAAAGTAATGTCTCTGCTTTTTAATATGCTGTCCAGGTTGGTCATAACTTTCCTTCAAAGGAGTAAGTGTCTTTTAATTTCATGGCTGTAGTCACCATCTGCAGTGATTTTGGGGCCCCCCAAAATAAAATCAGCCACTGTTTCCACTGTTTCCCCATCTATCTGCCATGAAGTGATGGGACTGAATGCCATAATCTTAGTTTTCTGAATGTTGACCTTTAAGCCAACTTTTTCACTCTCCTCTTTCACTTTCATCAAGAGACTCTTTAGTTCTTCTTCACTTTCTGCCATAAGGGTGGTGTCATCTGCATATCTGAGGTTATTGCTATTTCTCCCGGCAATCTTGATTCCAGCTTGTGCTTCCTCTAGCCCAGAATTTTTCATGATGTACTCTGCGTATAAGTTAAATAAACAGGGTGACAATATACAGCCTTGACATACTCCTTTTCCTATTTGAAACCAGTCTGTTGTTCCATGTCTAGTTCTAACTGTTGCTTCCTGACCTGCATACAGGTTTCTCAAGAAGCAAGTCAGGTGGTCTGGTATTCCCATGTCTTTCAGAATTTTCCAGTTTATTGTGATCCACACAGTCAAAGGCTTTGGCATAGTCAATAAAGCAGAGCCAAAGGCTGAGAAGCGAAGGTTGAAGGTTGGCATCACACAAAAAAGGCTAACCCTTTCCTGAGTAAGAGAGAATTCTGTCCGCCTAACTGCTTTCAAACTGGGATATCAGCTTTTACTTGCCTTTGGACTTGACTGAAACATCAGCTCTCCTGGGTCGTGAACCTGCTGGCTTTCAGATTGAAACTTCACCATCAGCCCTTATTCTCAGGCTTTCAAAGTCAAATTAGAGCTAACCCATTTGCTCTCCTGGGTCTCCAGCTTGCCAACTCACCCTGCAGTTACTGGGACTTACCAGTGTCCACAATGGCATGAGCCAATTCCTTATAATAAATCTCTCTGTAACCCTGACTAATATACCTGGTCTCTCTTCACAGACTTCAGCTCTGCTTAAGATCTGGTGACTGGCCAGCATAATTGATAAAGACGCAAAGTTCAGAGAGAGGTTATACAGCCAGCTCGTGTGGCCCTCTCTGGTGCCTGGTTACTAATTCCTGTCTTGTGTTTCCAGTTGGGCAGGATCAGGATTTCTGGGACTCAAGCATGGCCTGCCCCAGGGTCAGGTTTTGCTCTGTCCATGTCTTCCAGTAGGGGATTCTCTAGACCATGAGGGGATTTCGGGCTTCTCTGACAAGCAGGAGACCTGGGTTCGATTCCTGGGTCAGGAAGATCTCCTGGAGAAGAAAATGGCAACCCATTCCATTAGTCTTGCCTGGGAAATCCTATGGACAGAGGAGCCTGGTGGGCTGCAGTTCATGGGGTCAGAAAGAGTTGGACGTAACTGATGGACTAATACTTTCACTTGACAATCACTTCCTTTCACTTTCTGATAATCTCTTGGTGGCAAGAATCTGCCTCATGGACCAGGTCTTAGCTACTGGACCACCAAGGAAGTCCCAAATAGATTTTTTATCCTGGCTGTATGGCCTGTGGGATCCTAGTTCTGACACACAGGATACAATCAATAAACAGAAGGGTTTGAAGGGAACCAATAAAAACTGGCATAATAGGAACTCAACCAGATTTTCTGATGTGCACTTTTCACCCTAGTTATGCTTCTTGGTATGTGCTTCTTAAACAACAATACAATGTTCTTTTGACTCTAAGGATCAATATTTTAAAAATATTTAATTTTATTTATTTATGCATTACTCATCTTTGCCTGTGCTGGGTCTTCATTGCTGTGCAGGGTTTTCTCTAGCTGCAGCAAGTGGGGGCTGCTCTGTATTTGCAGTGTGTAGGCTACTCATTGCGGAGGCTTCCCTTGTTGCAGCACACGGGCTCTAGGGTGCGCGGGCTTAGTAGTTGCAACTCCTAAACTCTAGAGCGCCAACTTAGTAGCTGTGGCACATGGGCTTAGCTGCCCCATGGCATGTGGGATCTTCCCAGACAAGAGATCGAACCTGTGTCTCCTGCATTGGCAGGTGGATTATTTACCACTGAGCCACCAGAGAGGTCCCAAGACTCAATATTTTAAGTGTGAGAAGTTCAAAAACTTTTGCCAACTATGTATAGGATGACAATTAATGGGAAATTACTCTTTGAATCCAGTTTGACTGAATCATGAGGGTACATGTCTAGAACAGGTCTAAGGTTGAATGGGAATCACTGAATAGCCGCTAATTCTGTTTCTACTTTTAACTCAGGGGGTGACCTTGGGAAAGTCACTAAATTGCTCTTGACGTTCTATGTCCACTTGCTTCACAAAAGGTAGTCCTGTTAGCAACTTTCAAGTATATGATATGGTACTGTGCACTCTAGTCACTATGCTGTATATTAGAGTCCCACAGCTTATTTATCTTAGAACTAATCTTACTGTGATAGTCATTTCACAATATATAACTATATCAAATCATCATGTTTTATACCTGGAACTTACACAATCTTATGTGTCCCGGGTGGCTCAGTGGTAAGGAATCTGCCTGTCAAGCAGGAGACGCAGATTCAATCCCTGGGTCAGGAAGATCCCCTGGAGAAGGGAATGGCAACCCACTCCAGTATTCTGGTCTGGGAAATCCTATGGACAGAGAAGCCTGGCGGGCAAGTCAGATAGGACTTAGCAACTAAACAACAACAAGGTGTCAGTTACATTTCAATAAACCTGCAGGGTGGGAAGGAGGGGAAGAAAATTTTAAAAAATGAATGCAAGAAAATGGTTCTCAAACCAGCAGCCCCCACATCACCTGGAAGCTAGTTAGAAATTTAGAATCTCATGCCCTGCCCCAGACCTACTGAATACAATCTACATTTTAACAAGATTTCCAGATGGTCTATTTACATATTAAAGTTTGACAAGCACTGGCATGGAGGAAAGAGCACTACATTTTGGACTGATTTAGAAACTTTTGTTTTCTTGGTCTGGAGAGTCCTGTGTGATTTCACACATGTTACTGAAGAAAATCTCTGAGCCTCAACTTCCCTGTTTTAAACTGAGAGATAAAAATATCTGCCTACCAGGACTTCCCTGGTGGTGCAGTGGTTATGATTCCGAGCTTCCAGTGCAAGGGGCATAGGTTCAATCCCTGGTCAGAGAACTAAGATCCCGCATGCCATGTGGCGTAACCAAAAAGGTATGTAAAAAGATCTACCTTCCGTGGAGTTGAAATGGTAGATGAAAATACCATTTTCATGGAAATCAAAATAATTTAAAATGTCATACATATTATTGAGTGACTTCTCTGTGTCTGGGCCTATGCTTACCACTGCAGGGTAAAGAGATGAACTAGACATAGCCCTGGTGTCCAGGAAATCCGCCTCTGATGCAATGGGAAAAAATGTATGAAAACACTTTGTCAATGCAAAAGGCTACGTAATGTTAGCTATTATTAGTATTAATGGAGATAATAATACTTGCCCTACTTATGCTGCATGGTTATTATTAAGCTCAAATGAGATAAAGCATGTCAAAGCCATTTGAAAAGCTGAAAAGTACTGACGTAAGAACTTATTATTAGTATGATTATTGCCATCATTGAGTGAATGATAATTGAGTCTGGTAGGGGGAAAAAAAAAACAACCTTGATTTAATTACAGGTACTCAAACCACAGAGGATCCTGGAGTTTAAATATGAAACTTGGGACTCTTTGTTGAATATGCAAAGGGGATTCTCACTTGCTTTTTGTTCCGTAGGGGAGCTGCATCGAAAATTAAGTCTGTTAATACTTCTGCTATTTCAGACTATCTGATCCTAGAAGCAGGGATTTCTTTTCAGTTTATTGGCAACTCAGTGAAATGCATCCACCTGTGAGGTGGAATGTTCTATCTGATGGGCAGCCTGATAATGGCACTACCCTGCTGATTAGGATGTGGTCAGGTGGAAAAAATACAGGAGACCTATGTTCTGTAAGGTCCTCTCTCTGGGCACATGCTCAGGGGCAGTATTCCTGTCTGCAGAGCCCAAGGTATTCTGCTGAAACTCTGGCTGCTTGTGGTGGGCAAAGAAAGAAAGTTAGTCGCTCAGTTGTGTCTGACTCTTTGTTATCCCATGGACTGTAGCCTACCGGGCTCTTCTGTCCATGGAATTCACCAGGCAAGAGTACTAGAGTGTGTTGCCATTTCCTTCTCCAGGGGATCTTCCCAATCCAGGGACTGAACCCAGATCTCCTGCATTGCAGGCAGATTCTTTACCACTTGAACCACCAGGGAAGCCCCTGGTGGGCAAAGGAATTGGGAATCACCCAACCTATCACCCAGGCTCCTTTAGGTGAAGTCACTGGCCTGGAGAGGTGACATGTCATATGTACCCTGCTTCAGTTGTTGTTTAGTCACTAAGTTGTGTCCGACTCTGTGACCCCATGGACTGTAGCCCACCAGGCTCCTCTGTCTGCCCTGCTCCAGACCAAACTTCACATTGATGGAAAAAGAACATGCAAACTCAGTTTTCTTAACTCCCAGTCCAGTGTGCTTACATTTCATCTTAATGCACTAGAGCAGCGGTCCCTAACCATTTTGATACCAGAGATCAATTTCATGGAAGACGATATTTCTACACACTGAGAATGGACATGATTTCAGGGTGAGTTCAAGTGTATTACATTTATTGTGCACTTTATTTCTATTATTATTACATCAGTTCCACCTCAGATCATCAGGCATTAGATCCAGGAGGCTGGGGACCACTGCACTGGAGGATGTGTGTTTTCCCCTTTTTGCTCTGAATAACAAACAGAAACAGGGAGATGGTTCTCACTGCAGTTGTTACTGAGATGTCTTGCATGTCTGTTGTTGTTGTTGTTTAGTCAGTCAGTTGTGTCCGGCTCTTTTGCATCCCCATGACTATACCCCACCAGGCTCCTCTGTCCATAGGATTCTCCAGGCAAGAGTACTGGAGTGGGTTACCAATTCCTCCACCAAGGGATCTTCCCAACCCAGAGATCAAACCTCTGTCTCCTGCATTGGCAGGCACATTCTTTACCACTGAGCTACCTGGGAAGACCTTTCAATTGCCCATAGGATCATTTAATTCTGACAATTGATTCTTTTCCAGGAAGGCTGGGTCTACTTCTTCAAGGACCCTTCACTATCATTCCTTTTGGTCTTTTGTTATTGCTTTCAGATCCAATGCCTCTTATCCTTTCACTGCCAAGCTTGCTTCCATTTTGTTTTGAAGGATGGTGATGATTCATTTGGGAGAATGGTATCGTCTCTTTACCTATGCGTGGAGGAATGCATGCTGAATTGAGAATAATTGGTTGCCATTTGACTTGGGTCTCTGACCTGGACCTCAGATTGGTATCCATGATGCATTTGCAGTCATACTTTCTCATCCTGAAGCTCACAGCAGGAAGTGAGCATCTCAAGGGACAGAATGCACCTCAAGGGCAGGCATGCCTGTACTGTTCAAACCCTCTCAAAACATCTTGAGTCTAGTAGGAAGTCAATACAGAGTGGCCTGATTCCTGCTGCTTGAACTTGATGTTCTTCCTTTAATTGGAAGATGTTTCTCTTAGCAGCAGCTATTAGAAGTCCTCTGAGAATGTCTGAGCTCCTTCCCTAAGAGGGAAAATGCCTTCTTAATTCATGTAGGGTAGGAATTGAGCCTCCAGGGCCTCAATGAGCTGTTGGTACTGAGGTTTCTGAAGGAGAAAGATACTTTCATTACAAGGGGGAAAATACTTTGGTGAAGAATGGGGAATTCAGGATGAAGGAGGTGAAGAATGGGCAGAAAGAGAGAGGAGAGAGAAACTCAGTAGACAGGATGAGCATGTTGGAGGAATTCTGTTCCTTGATGTGATGATCTCTACTCAGATCCCCCAAATTGTAGAAACTTGGAGTGACTGACTCTCCTGTGGACCCTGGTGAAATGCTGGTTCCACCTATAGGTAGATAGGAAGGCAGCCCTCATGACTTTGTAGCTCTGTGATTTCACAGAAATCTGTGGAGGAACAGGGATAGGAAACTGAACTCCTCCAGACCTTGGAAACTGACATCTGATGTATGGGGTGTAGGAATTCAAGTAGTTTAAGCCTATAATGTGAGGGGCAGAAGGCTCTCAGCTGCCTGCTGGCTTATACTCACACTGAGCTGGGCACAAAGTCATGTATTGAAAATGGTGTTCTGCCAGGATTTGTTGTTTCTGTAGAAAGGGATATGGCAAAATTTCAAGAGGACACTGTTGATACCACTTTGGGTCACCTTTTTCAAGAGTCTACATAAGTTCCCATGATGCCTTGGTTATTAAGAAGACTTTAGGCACTTGAACCCTTGCCCTCCTCCCTCTTGCCCTCTATCTCAATATATACAGGTGTCACTACCACTGGCTATAAGGCATTTGCAGAATTTTAGTTCTTTTTTTTAAAGTCTTTTATATTTATGCAACAATTTACTATTTCTTTTATTCATTCATTCATTTATTTATTTATTTGGCTGTGTTGAGTCTTAGTTGCATCATTTGGGTATTGGGCACGCAGACTCAGCTTGTGGTGCAGACACATGGGCACAGTAGTTGCTGCAAGCTGGCTTAGTTGCTCCTCGGCATGTGGGATCTTGGTTCCCCAACCAGGGATCGAACCCATGTCCCCTGCCTTGCAAGGTGGATTCTTAACCACTGGACCATCAGGGAAGTCCTTGGGGAATCTTAATCTTGCTTGTGTCCTAAGAAACTCATTGAGTTAAGAAGTACTACCACCTCCTCTTCCTTTGACAGCTGTGGTGCTTGACTGGCAGTGGATCTTGCTAACCTGAAAAGGGGTCACTAGAGCTTAGGGTGCAGGCTCAATTTTCTCACCTGCATGATCTGAAAGAGGAGACAGCCAACCAAACCCATGTGCATAATTTAAGAATGAACAGATGAAGGTTTCTGAGTTTCTCAAATTATCTTTTCAAAGAGCACCTCAACAGGCTTTCCTGTGCCCTTGCAGCTGGGCACCTGGCAACAGTTGCTTACAGGGATACAAGAGTGTAAGAAGTGGATCAGTATTTTTTTTCAATGTGCCTTACCCACAGCTGTTCATATATTTAGTTTCTTCTAATGCGCTTTCTCCCAGACTTAACCAGAGGAGGAGTTTTGTGAACCATAAGGAAGTATACATTAAAATTAACAGTGAAAGTTTTCAACTTAAAAATGATCTTAAATATATCTTAGATTAACAGACAAATCAGAATTGCAATAATATACTACTTAGGAATGAACCAACGATGAGAATACTACATATGGAACTTATGCCAATGTTAATCTCAAGGGAAATGTCACTGTATTCAATGCTTTCAGAAATAAACAATACAAATGGAGAAGAATGAAACTGAAAATGCATGTATGCACCTGATGAAAACAAGATGAAAAATTTAAAAGTTGACATTATTAAATTAGAATGCCTAAATGTAATATAATGGATTAATAAATCTAATAGATATTTGGATTAATAAATCTAATAGATATTTCTATAGTAAAACAAACTCTGGCTAATGTAGATTACCAATGTCATGAAAATAGAACTATTTAATATGAGAAATAAGAAAAAAGAATATCCCCTACAGAAAGAGGTGATTTAAAGAGTAAAAGAAATATTATGGACAATTTGGTTTTGATAATTCTGAAAAATTTGCATAAATGCATGATTTTCTTATATCTGTGAATCACCAAGTTGACTCTCGAAGAAGTACACAACCAAAATGTAACAGCAGCCATAAGATAATTTCAAAAAAAGTTTAAAGAATTACTTCTTTAAAAGGTCATGATTTGTATAGCTCTATTATATTCTTTAAAATATTTAAGGAAACCCATTTTTTAAAATCATTAAAAAGTGGACAGATTTGATTATTTATTATGGCACAAGATATAAATAAGGTTCAGAGCAAAATGATAAATGAAGAGAAAGGTTATCATTCTTTGTATGATAAGAACTCTTAGTCATTAAGAAGAAAAGTCACCTAATGTGGGTAGAGCTTAGAGCAAATGAAAGAAGAGTAAATACAATTTGTCAGTAATATGCAAAAATAGGGCTTCCCAAGTGGCCCAGTGGTAAAGAATCTGCCTGTTAATGCAGGAGATGTGGGTTTGAGCCCTGGGTCAGGAAGATACTCTGAAGAAGGAAATGGTAACCCATACCAGTATTGCCTGGAAAATCCAATGGACAGAGGAGCTTGGTGGGCTACAGTCCACGGCGTCACAAAGAGTCGAACATGACTGAGTGACTGAGCACACACACACACATGCAGAAAGAGACAAACTTTTATTAGGAGTTGGGAAAAAATTAAACCATATTAAAATACTGTATTTTACCCATCAGACTGATAAAGGGAAAGGCATTTAAATAATTAAAATGTCCTTTACTAACAGGAAAGTGGGACATTTACACATAGTTGTTGGGGTTATAGATAATTATAACTCTAGAAAGTAATTGGCCATCTTTCTTAAAAATAGAAAATATGCTCACCTGTTGATCAAAAAGCCTAGTTCTAGGAACCTATTTCTCAGAAATAGTTACTAGTTTTTAAAAATAAATGGATAAGGGCATTTGTTGCCCTAAAATACCAAATGTTCTGGAAGTAATACAAATGCTCAGTATAGGGGGATGATTTTATACATCACAAAGATAGTAATACCCAATTAATTTCTCAGGCTCAAGCCTCTGGAACCATCTTTTATCTCATTTTTCATGTATGCACCATATCTAATCCATCAGCAATTCTGTTTTGTTTATTCCCTAAGTTGTGTCTGATTCTTTGTGACCCCATGGACTGTAGCCCGCCAGCGTCCTCTGTCCATGGGATTTCCCAGGCAAGAATACAGGAGTGGGTTGCCATTTCTTTCTCCGGGGAATCCTCCCTACCCAGGGTTGAATCTATGTCTCCTACATTAGCAGGCAGGTTCTCTTCTGCTGAGCCACCAGGGAAGCCAATTTCTGTTTGCTTTCCGTTAGAAGTGATTCGAAATATGAATGTACCTCTCCACTTCCATGGCTACCCTGTGGTCCAAACTCCTATATTTCTAACCTAAGACTTAAAAGTCTTCCATGTGGTACTCCTGCTTCTACTTTGCCTACCAAGCCATCTTTCATGTGTGCAGATGCCAGCGTGAGGAATTAAAAATGTAAAATAAGTGCCACCCTCATGCTCAAAACTCTGTAGCATCTGTCTTCCCATTGCACTTACAAAGGTATTTGCAATCTGTCCACAGCTTAAAAATATTCCTTGATCCTGTACTTGGCCATTATTCAAACTCACCTTCTACTCTTCTTCCCCTTGCTCACTTCTCTGCCAACAGTGACTTCTTGCTATTCCTTGAACATGTCTAGGGACCACTGAATTTGATGTTCCATCTGCTTGGAGGTCTTTCACCCCGAAGTTATTGTCATACTCTCTGTTTCATTTCCTTTGCATCTTTGCTTGATTTTTGCCATGCCTGGATCATCCTATTAAAAACAGCAACTCTTGGGATTTCCCAAGAGTTGGTCCTCTGAGCTTCCAGCACTGGGGGTGCAGGTTAGATCCCTGGTTGGGGAACTAAGATCCCATATGCCAGGTAGTGTGGCCAAAACAAATAAAACCTATAACTCTTCTCTGATCCTATTTACATTACATATTTTGAGAAAATACAAGTCCTAAATCACAGAAAGCATTAAAATACAGTATAGTTTATTTTTTATTGAAGTATATTTGATTTATAATATTATATTAGTTTCAAGTCTTCAGTATAGTGATTCAGCGTTTTTATAGATTATACTCCATTCAAAGCTATTAGAAGACAATGGCTATAATTTCTTGTGCTATTCAATATATCCTTATTGCTTATTAATTTTAACATAATAGTTTATATCTCTTAATCCCTGTACCCCTAACTTGTCCCTCTCCCTTTCCCTCTTCCTACCACTGATTTCTTTCTGTATCTGCAAGTCTATTTCTTTTTTACTATCTAGACTTGTTTGTTTTATTTTGTAGATTCCACATATGTTATCATACAGTATTTGTCTTTCATTATGTGACTTATTTCACTAAGCACAATATTCTCTAGTCTCTGTCTGACTTATTTCACTAAATGTAACTAAACATAATATTTATATATGTAAAAATCTTTATTCATTTGTCTGTTGATGGGCACTTGGGTTTCTTCTATGTCTTGGCTATTGTGAATAGTGCTCTTATGAATATTGTGGTGCATGTATCTTTTTGAATTAGTGTTTTCATTTTTTTACAACAGGAGTGGAATTGCTGGGTTATATGGGGATTCCCTTGTAGGTCAGTTGGTAAAGAATCTGACTGCAATGCAGGAGACCTGGGTTCAACTCCTGGGTTGGGAAGATGCCCCGGAGAAAAAAATGGCAGCCCATTCCAGTATTCTTGCTTGGGAAATCCCATGGACAGAGAAGCCTGGCAAGCTACAGTCAATGGGGTCTCAAGAGTTGGTCATGACTTAGCGACTAAACTGCCACTACCGTGGTAATTCTTTTTTTATAGTCTTTATTGAATTTGTTACAATGCTGCTTCTGTTTTATGGGGTTTTTTTGGCCACGAAGCATGTGGGATCTCAGCTGTCCTACCAGAGATGGAACCAGCACTCCCTGCATTGAAAAGTGAAGTCCCAACTACTAGACCTCAGGGTAGCCCCTTCATTTCTGTTTCCACAGAACATATTACTGATTCCATTCATTTCACCCCATTATTTAACAACACAAAGTGACTGGTAGTTTGCTGTCTTGAGCAAGCTACTTTCCCATTGTATCTTAGCTTCTTCCTCTGTTAAATGAGGGAAATAATATATCTATTTTGAGTTCATTGCAGGCATCAAATAACAAAAGATACCTAGTAATACCTGATACATAGATGATGCTCATTAGACATGAGCTGCTTTTGAATCTGAATCTTATAAGTATCTATCTTTCTACATACTTGCAATGCCTTGTCATTGTATGTACTATACTCCTGAGGAAATCACTTGAATAGAAGTCCAAATTTCACAGCAAAGGAATTGATGTGATCAGATTTCATGGCATATAAAAAACAAAAGAAGCAAACAAACAAAGTATATGTAAGCATGCTTCTAACCTTCCCATGACATCCAGGCTACATTTCTAAATGTAGTCTATGGAGCCCTTTGAACACTGGATGCCAATGCATGGCATGAAGGATGTAGAAATAGACCAAGATAGGGGATCTGTGTTCTCGTCCCACCTGCTTGTAACTCCTGGAGGAGGAAATGGCAACCCATTCCAGTGTTCTTGCCTAGCAAATCCCATAGACAGATGAGCCTGGTGGGCTATAATCCATGGGGTGGCAAAGAATCAAACACAACTGAGCATGCATGCATGCCTCTAACTAGCTGTGTGATCCTACTCAAGACACTTACTTTTCTTAGGATTAAGGTTTTTTTTTTTTTTTGTCTCATATATGAGAAATATGCATAAAACAACCAATCAAAGAACAACAGAAACCTCAGCTTGCTTCATACGGTGGCTAGGTCAAGAAAGATAACCTATAGGAAAGTATTTTGTCTATCAAAAGAATATAAAACATGAGAGATTGTTATAATAATTTTACAGTTTTCCTTTCAATTCAAAACAAAGTACAACTGTAAGTAACCATTTCTACCACGGTTGGCTTGACAGCAGCTTCCATGGCTTCTTTCGGGGGGTGCTGCTCTGCAGTAGCTGCATCAGCATCTGGGTTAGGAAGGGTGTGGTCAACAACTGTATCTTGAACTCAGCTGACCTCCATAGGTCATTTGATTGCTCCTTCTGCCTCAGAAAGGATTCAGTGTATGGGCAGGCAGGGGGACAATGCCCGTTGGCCATGGAGTAATCTCTCTCTCTCTCTCATATCTATCTATATATTTTTTTTTTTTTACTGTGGTAGAACTTTTTGATTAAATTCCTCATTTCGCTGCAAAAGCTAGATTTATTCATTGTCATAAAATAGGAATACTCCAGAACGGCCACTTGCCATACAAATAAAGACATAGATCTCCCTATTATATGTTTTCAGATCTTTCTATCAATCTATCATTCTAATTTTTTGTTTAATCCATTCATTGCATCCTATGTGCTAGAGTTTACCCTTTATGCCTATCTTTGGGCTCAATCTGGCAGGAGAACTATGGCCTGCATCCAAGGAAGTTTCATTCAACTTGTTCTCAGACAAATGATGGTCTAAATTTGGAACCCCACAAGGTTTTGAGAATGTCTTTCACCCTGAGGATGATTATCTGAACTAAGTCCAAACCTTCATGCTTGAAGACTCAGCTATTGTTAATTATAGCTCCTCTTCACTGCTGGTCAGTTACCTGGCTCTTTTCCTTTTGCTTGGGAAATGACCTTGTACCAATTTCCTGGATTGTTTAGAATGAGCTTACATGGCAGATGCTGATAGGTGATGGGTGAACCAAAGAAAGTTGATAGCATTCAGCTTGGCTTCCTCTGGCCCAGGGCCCAAAGCTTTGCATGAACTCAAATACAATTCACCTGAAGAACAGCTTTCTGTAATAATTGTTTATGGTACAGTCTAAACCACAAAAGCCTTATGAGAATTCTGGGCCAGAAAGTACAGGAATAGGCGTGGCCAAGAGAGCAGTGGGGATGGGATAGTTGATTATAGGTTACAACCCACCTCCCTCATCACTGATGGAGTTTTCGTCTGGCAGCTTGATTTTATTATCTCTACACTGAATTCTAGTTGGGGACTTGAGAAAGAGCTTTTATTTAATTCTTGGCTTAAAAAAATAATGGCAATATGTTCTTTTAAAAGAGAAAACAACAGAACAGGTTTTGCAAGGGCAGGATTTTTAGTTCTGGAGTTTCCCACACTAACAGGCCTTGGCAAGAGCAGCCCATGGCTATTTAGGGTGAAAAAGGTAAAAATAATATAGTTGAATGAAGCTTAGAGTTTACGTGTCTTTTCAACAATCACTGATTGCATACATAATCTCTGCTAGGTGATGTGCTGGTGAGCAAAGAAATAAAGCAAGGTCCTTCCTTTCAAGTGGCTTCCAGCTTAGAAGAGGGAGACCAACCCCCATGTAAACAGATGTAATGACCCACTGTTTATGCTACCATCTCTTCAGGGGAGAGGAGGGAGAAGATAATTCTGGTGTGTTGAGGGTAGGATGAAAATATTGTAAGATATTTAAGCTTGAAGGGCCTTACATTTTATATTGTCTTACATATTGTTGTTTTAATTACTAAGTTGTGTCCAACTCTCGACCCCCTGGACTGCAGTCCACCAGGCTCCTCTGTCCATGGGATGTCCCAGGCAAGAATACTGGAGTGGGTTGCCATTTCCTTCCTGACCCAGGGATTGAACTTGTGTCTCCTGCATCTCCTGCATTGGAGGTGGATTCTTTACCACTGAGCCATCAGGAAACCCTGTAATCATACATACTCTATTTAAAGACAAAAGAACTTCTTCCCAGATGTGAAGTGACTTACCTGAGGTCCTGCAGCTAGGTGAGCATTGCAGTGGGTCTGGGATGTTACTCTTTCATTTCTCAAGGCCATAGTGTTCCTCCCTGCTGGCCCCCCCCCCCAAGTAACTTGCATCCTTAGGAAGGGATCTAAGCACTCTGATGAGGTGCTGGACTCTGCTTCTCCCTTGTCCTGCACGTAGGGCTGTTTTAAGGTCAACTCTGCCTCCAGCCCTTGCTCTCTGTCTTTGGCACTTTCCTTTGGTGATGACTAGGGCTTTGGAGCTTGGAGTCTCTCCAGGGATCAGATATTCTCACTTACTCTGCAGTGTTAATGATTTCATTTTGTAATCTCCCTCAGAGGATAGCATCTTAGGAGGAAGTGTTAGAAAGAGCAGTTAAGACTTAACTTCCAGGCGTTTAGCACAGATATATTTGGGGCAAGGGCGGGGTGCGGTGTACCCGTGTCCTCCCAGCCGTACTCCACCAAGGACTACTCAGTAGCTGTAGTTGTGGGGACAGTGGAATTGCTGGGGTAGAGCTCAGCTCTGTTGTCAGAACCATTCTTTAGCTTCTAGAAGTGCACTGGGAGCCTGTACCATGGTTCACAGCTAATACTAGGTAGAGGAGCTATTGGTGTTTCATACGAGAAGAACCAGAGAATTGAAGGTTGAAGTCACAATGCTGATATGGGACATTCGTGCTCATATTGCCTGATCAGGTCATGGCTTCCTTCTTACCAGCCTCTGGCTCAGGGCAGATGCTCACAGGTGAGAGGGGTGAGACCTGAGGACCAGAGCTGGAGGCAAAGGCTTTGTGCGACTGTGTATGTTCTTTTCTCTCTGGGCTCCTGGTTCTGCCCTGTCTTTCTGCCCCGAGTTGGTTTCAAGAAGAAATACAAAGTACTGCCTCCACTCCCATATTTGACGAACACTTTATGTTGTGGGTTTTCCCCAGTGGCTCAGCAGTAAAGAATCTGCTTGCAATGCAGGAGATGTGGATTCGATCCCTGGGTCAGGAAGATCCTCTGGAATAGGAAATGGCAACCCACTCCAGTATTTTTGCCTGGGAAGTCCCATGGATAGAGGAGCCTGTGGGCTACAGTCCAAAGGGTCACAAAGAGTTGGACATGACTGAAATGACTTAGCATGCTATTTTGTTGCTTAATTCCTGGTTGCTTTTTTGGCTCTATGTGCAGAATATTAGTTTCTAAGACAGGTGTGTGTGTGTGAATCTCTATATCACACAGTATATAATAAAGTTCTGCAGTTTGATCCAGGCATCTAAGTTTGGTATTTGAATATGAAAGCTTGAATCCCAGAGTATTTTAGATTAAACATTTTTCAAGTTATTTAAAGTCATAGAATATTTTTGAAAAATTCTAGAACTGTGGCTGAGAATAATATCACTACGTCTATCTATCTATTTGTCCATCCATCTTTTATCTCTCTATCTATATATCCATCTATCAGTCTTTCTATCTATATATCTGTCTATTTATCTATCCATCTAGCTATCTTTCTATCTATTGAATTGTCCATCTTTTTATCTATTGAATTATCTAGCTATCATCTATCATCCTTATTAATGTATCTATCTATATCTTTTAAAATGTAATATCTGTATAGTTTTTTTTGCCATGGGTATAACAATTTAATTATTAACAATTAGATTAATAGTTAAATTGTTAATTATTTAATTATAATAATTATGTGTGTGTGTGTGCATGCTCAGTTGTGTCAGACTCTTTGCTACTCCATAGACTGTAGCCTGTCAGGCTCCTCTGTCCATGGAATTTTCCAGAGAAGAATACTGGAGTAGGTTGCTATGTCCTTCTCCAGGGGATCTTCCCAACCCAGGGATTGAGCGAGGGTCTCTTGCATCTCCTGCATTGGCAGGCAGATTCTTTACCACTGAGTCACCTGGAATACCACTTGCCTCTCTATAATGATGGGAATAGTCATGTCAGAACTGGAGGTAGTATGGAGGTTAATCTTTTTCCAAAGTTAATTAATTGGTTAATTTAGTTCATAGGGTCTTATGTGTGGCACGTGGGGTCTGTGCTGTGTCATGTGGGATCTTTCCTTGTGGTGCCCAGATTCTCTAGTTGTGGCACACGGGCTCCAGAGTCAGCTCAATAGTTGCAGCACATGGGCTTAGTTGCCCTATGGTATGTGGAATCTTAGTTTCCCAACCAAGGATCCAACCGGTGTGTTCTGCGTTGCAAGGTAGAATCTTAATTACTGGATCACCAGGGAAGTTCCCTGGGGTTTAATCATTGTTTCTGATTCAGTTTCTTATTGGGTGATAGCAGTGTTTCCCAACGGGGCAACTTTGTCCCCCAGGGAATATTTGGCAATTTCTGGAGACATTTTTCATTGTCTCCATTTTGATTAGGGTGAAGGGTGCTGTTAGCAGCTTGTGGCTAGAGATGAGAGATGCTGTAATAGTGTATGCAACAGCCCTCATACAATGAAAGACAGTGGAAAGCATTCTTAACATACAGATGACAAAACTTACACTGTTTGCCTTTTGCCGTGGACTGACTCTGTTGAGTTTGGAGGTTAACATCTTGCTGCCAAGTACAATATAAACCTAGAAGAGGAAAATACATCCAGTCTCCGAAATAATGGTCCTTGGACACTTACAGCAATGTTAGGATACTGATCAAATCATTTTAAAATAATAGGAGATATCTAAGGTAAAATATTTCTCAATTCTATTACCTAATTAAATTGTCCCATACATATTTAAAATAGTCAGTTATTCAAATTCTAAGCTTACTAATAAATATTTCCTGAATATAGAAAATGGCTGTGTAACACTAGAGAACTGACAAAACATATTATAGAACCTTTCTCACAAGCCTGTTTTTAAACAGACTATTTGAAACTGAAAAATTGCATCCGTTGGTAACTGGAACTGCTATAATCTGATTTAACAGAAAAGATAGAAATAGCAAGAAGAATAAATTGATGAAAGGGGTTAATGGTGAAAGAAATTCCCGGGGCATTTGCAGGAATTGCTATTAATTCCCTACCCACTGTAGGTACTAAAACAATCTGGTGTCTGATATAAATGATCCTAGGGCTAGTGATTGCTTCAGTTTTCCTGGACAGAGTTACCCTGACTTTGCCAAGTTACCCTGACTTTGCCAAGGCAGGAAAGTAGATCCAGAAAATAATTGAATCAGAACAAAGGATGGGGGAAGAAATGCTGTAAAAGTTTGTTTGGGGGGATTCCACATTAATTGGCTGGAAAATCAATATCCCAGTTGCTTTATTAACAGGGTTTTATTGTACAATGCCCTTGTATATGTGAAAGATTGGAGGCTTGAAAAGGATGCAATAGGTGTACACTTGAGCACATACATTTTATAGAGGTTAGAGGTTTCTGCAAGAAGTTCAGGGAATTCATCCTCAGCAGAGCATCATGGGAGATATTAAACTGGGGGATTTTGGGTAATGTGCTCCTCCCCCAGAGCACATTGCTATGATGGCCAAGGAATTCTTCCTTTTGAAGTCAAGGTCCATGAAGGTCATGGAAAGCCCCAAGCAGTAACTTGGTTTCTTTTTTATAAAAAATGTAAATTATTGTTTTTCTTAAGAAATAAAAATCCACAGAAAATGAAAAGAAAAACCCTATAATGTTTTGAGAACTGTAATGAACACTATGTACTGATCACACAGATTTTTCAGCTGCTAGCCTCTTGCTAGTTCACCTCCATGTTGCTTTCCTTACGTAAACGCACTGCCTATGTGCAAAACCACTTAAAAGATTCATAGGTAGGCTGCAAACATCAGGACACTCCCCTCCTCAGTACTTCAGCCTTTATCTTCCAGGAGAAAGAGAACTCTCATACACAGTTCAGTTCAGTTCAGTCGCTCAGTCGTGTCCGACTCTTTGCGACCCCATGAACTGCAGCACGCCAGGCCTCGCTGTCCATCAACAACTCCCAGAGTCCACCCAAACCCATGTTTATTGTGTCGGTGATGCCATCCAGCCATCTCATCCTCCATCATCTCCTTCTCCTCCTGCTCCCAATCCTTCCCAGCATTTGGGTCTTTTCCAATGAGTCAACTCTTCGCATGAGGTGGTCAAAGTATTGGAGTTTCAGCTTCAATATCAGTCCTTCCGATGAACACCCAGGACTGATCTCCTTTAGGATGGACTTGTTGGATCTCCTTGCAGTCCAAGGGACTCTCAAGAGTCTTCTCCAACACCACAGTTCAAAAGCATCAATTCTTTAGTGCTCAGCTTTCTTTATAGTCCAACTCTCACATCCATACATGACCACTGGAAAAACCATAGCCTTGACTAGACAAACCTTTGTTGGCAAAGTAATGTCTCTGCTTTTCAATATGCTGTCTAGGTTGGTCATAACTATCCTTCCAAGGAGTAAGTGTCTTTTAATTTCATGGCTGCAGTCACCATCTGCAGTGATTTTGGAGCCCAGAAAAATAAAGTCAGCCACTGTTTCCATTGTTTCCCCATTTATTTGCCATGAAGTGATGGGACCAAATGCCATGATCTTAATTTTCTGAATGTTGAGCTTTAAGCCAACTTTTTCACTCTCCTCTTCAGATTGTATAAATATCATACACAGCCACACCATTAACACGCCTGAGGAAATTAGCATGAATTTGATAAAATCATCAAACAAACAATCCCTACTCAAATATTCCCAATTGTCCCAACAATGACTTCTCTAATTTTTTTGCCATGGTATTGCCTAATATATCTTTTTGCTAAGTCACTTCAGTCATGTCTCTTTGCGACCTTATGGAAACTGTAGCCCGCTAGGCTCCTCTGTCCATGGGATTCTCCAGGCAAAAATACTGGAGTGGGCTGCCATGCCCTCCTCCATGGGATCTTCCCAACCCAGGGATTGAACCCACAGCTCCTATGTTTCCTGCTTTGACAGGTAGGTTCTTTACCACTAGAACCACCTGGGAAGCCCTAGTATCTATTTTTAGTTTCTTCTAATTAAAAAAAATTACCAAATATTTCTCTGTTCTCCATGACACTGAAGTTTTTGAAGGGTCTGAAATTAGTCTGAAAGTTTCCTAGTGATTAGCATCAGGTTGGACAAATAAGGCAAGAGCACCACACAGATTGTGTGTGTGTACTCACTGGAAGCATAAAATGTCAGCTGTCCCACTACTGAGGATGCCAAGCTTGATCATTTGGGTTAGGAAGTGACCACCAAATTTCTCCATTGAAAAGAAAATCCCCTTTCTCCCCTGGGGAGCCCTATACCAAGGTTACAGGATAAAAATCTCTGGAACTGATCAAACCCCATACAACTGTTGCCATGAGCCTCTGGCTCTAAACCTGCCAGTTCCCTGAGTCCATATTAGGTAAAATACCTACCCTATTACCCACCCTATGGCATTCTAACCAGTCACCTAATACCAGCCATTCCAGTAGAAATTTTCTCTGTCCTGAGGCTATAAAAATTTGCTGCAAGCCTGCAAAAGCCTTCAGCTCCCTTGAGCTGGCCCACTGTTCTAACACCACCTCCCACTCTGATAAACTTTATTCTCCTCTCATTTTGCCTCATGTCCGAAAATTCTTTTCTAACCCGCACATGGACCATGACACCTCCCCGATAATAAGTAATTTGTGGGGTGATACCTTAAAGTTTTGTTTTCAACATATATGGATGATCTTTGCCTGAATCAATTATTGCATTGGAGGGTTTTCTAATTTTACAGTTACTAGCAGGCATCTTTCTATAGAAAAATATTTCCCATTTGTTCTTATTTCTCTCTACTCCTTTCTTCTCTTCCCCCATCCTATCCCTCTCTATTTTGCATGTATCAACTTTAACTTATGAATTTTTTCAATGTTGTAATTTACCACTATTGTTGTTCCATCCTAATCTTGGACAAAGAGAGACCCTCAAGACAGTGCCTGTGTTCTTTTTGACCTGTATCCATCTGTCTTTGAGTGCTCGCCCCCTTTTCAGCTCAAGATGTGGTAGGTTCATCTTGTTTTTTCCTTGTCTAAGCCTGGAGTCAGTGTTTCTCAATGAATTCTGGTTCCTATTAGTGGGGTGTGGCATTTAGGCATACACACACACTTCATATTGAAACATCTAATTCACATAAAACATCACAGAATTTTCTCTCAGCTTCTCTGATTCCATATTTATTTTCCCCTCCCCTCACACTGAAAACCCTGGCTCCCTACAACATTCATTTATTTACAGACTTACTCTAGGTTACATAACAAACAAAATAGCTTTAAGATTGATACCGAGCAGGATGTGTGGGACTCCTGGACACAAAAGCCTTTTTGTGTTCCTCATTTCTTGACTACAGGAAATAGGCTTCATTCAGCCTCTGTGACCTGTCCTGAGTTCCAATGAGCAGGTTAAAACAGTTGCTAATTGAAGAAGGGAGGGTATGTGGAGACTTGGGAGGAACAGGCAAAGGAAGCAATAATGCAGCCTTGGGGCATGATCTTGGTTCCCCATCAAGGGATAAACACAGCAATGTCTTTGAATTGTTTTGCAGATACTGAAATCCCCACTGGGTGGGAGAAGTTAACATTTGGTGCCCACAGACCAATATGGGTCTGTGGCCTGGGAGGCTGGGGACCCTGAGACTCTTGTGTAATATGCAAACTGCAAGTTACCTCTCTCCTCCCTTCCCCTGTACTTTCACTTTTGAGAACTATTAGAGCTCCTAGTTGGCTTGAAGCGTTGTAAATGAGCAATAGGCTCTTTAAGTGAGCATCTCTGGGTACCAGTTTGGAAAGCTTGTAGGACCTGATCTTCTGCTGTCCTGTGGTGCTTAGCATGTTTTCAGAGTGGTCCAAAGTAGTCCCAAATTCCTTGTGCCTGCAGTAGTGGTTGCTCTTTCAGGAGCCTAGGTTTTTTTTTTTTTTATAAGAGGCAGGTAGCTCAATATGAGCAGAGAAAGGGAGGCATGGACCAGGTGGCAGGAAATCATGTATCTTATGCAGATGAAGAGCAGGAATCTCCAGACAGATAGGAAACCACACCTTTTGGGTAGTAAGTGTCCTGGAGGTAGACAAAGGAAAGTGGGGAAAGGTGGGGAATCTACTGTGTTCATCCGTAACCTGTTGCTCATTTTGATCTCATTGTAATAAAATTTGTTGTTGTTCAGGCACTAAGTCATGTCCAACTGTTTGGGACCCCATGGACTGCAGCAAGCCAGGCTTTCCTGTTCTTCATTATCTCATGGAGTTTGCTCAAACTGATGTCTATTGTGTCAGAGGATGCCATCTCATCCTCTGCCACCCCCTTCTCCTCTTTCCCTCAATCTTTCTCAGGATCAGGGTCTTAGCTTTGTAGATAAGAAGTTCCCATCATACATCAATGCCAGGATTCTGACAAAAGCTAAATAATGACAAAAACCCCTCCTCTGCTTGGGAAGGTGGAGCTGGGTTGAAAATCAGGGAATACAACCTTCCAACACCCTCCTCCCCAGTGAAAGTTCCACCCCTTCATTGGTATGCTCCTCATAACTGACTTGTGGAAGAAACCCAGGGCAGCAGCTACTTACCTGTCCAACTGCTCTCACTCTGAGATGCATTTTTACTTAAGTAAATCATCACTTTCCTTTCTTGACCTCCCTCTCTCATCTCTGAATTCTTTCTGTGATGAGATAAGAACCTTAAATTCATCTGGGAACAGGCTGATCCTTAATTTTGACACAGCTTTCCATTACCTTGCAAATCTAGGACTCTCTTGTCTGGGGTGCTTCATGAAAGAAAGCTTTGTTAACATGAACCTCTCAATTAAGATATTTTACGTACTGTGCTTTGTAGCATAGTGGTTGGGGAGAATAATATGCAGCATATTTCTCTTTGAACAATGTGTGGCTCTCAACGGGACTTGTGATGGTTTGTTTTATGATTCAGCTTAACTGAGCCAAGTGATGCCTGGATTAAATATTATTTTTGGATGTGTGAGCATGTCTCTGGATTAAACTAGCATTTGAATCAGTGAACTCAGTTGATTCTCTTCTGGATGTGGGTGGGCCTCATCCAATTCAATGAGGGCATGAGTAGAACAAAATGCAGAGAGAAGAGGAATTCACCCTTTTCTGCTTAGTACCCATCTGATTGACCTGGGATTTCAGTCTTCTGCCCTTTCACTGGGATTTACACCATTGGCTCCCTGGTTCTCAAGCCTTCAGACTCTTCAGGCTGGAACTATTCATGCATTAACAGCTTTCTTAGGCCTCCAGCCTATGGACAGTAGATTATGGGAATCAGTATCCATAATTGCATGAGCCAATTCCTTATAATATATCATCTACCTATCTTATTTATCTATCTACCTATCTACATGTATATTCTTACTGGTTCTGTTTCTTTGGAGGACCCTGACTAATACAGTACTGAAAGTTTATATTTGGTTATAAATTTAACAATTGGCTGAAATCACTACTAGGAATACCTTGAATGATAGTTTCACTTCTGTTAGGAAGAGGCAGGCTGGGTAGATTCAGTTAATGCTGGAAAATCATTTAGAAATACAGGAAAGCAGATAGACTGAGTATTTTCAAATTTATAACCCTATGAAAAAAGAAAGTGTTAATCACTCAGTTGTGTCTGACTCTTTGTGATCCAATGAACTGTAACCTGCCAGGCTCCTCTGTCCATGGGATTCTCCAGCAAGAATACTAGAGTGGATAGCTATTCCTTCTCCAGAGGACCTTCCTGAACCAAGGATTGAACCCATGTTTCCTGCATTGTAGGCAGATTCTTTATCATCTGAGCCACCAGGGAAGCCCTATAACCCTATGTATTGCCTATAAAAGTAGCTTCCCGCTAATTCCTCTTTGCCCTAACTGCATGAGGTATCTCAAGTTTCACTTGTTTTCCCCAAGCATAGAGAAATTATCAATGAGGCAATAAAACAAAAAGATCCTTTCCAGACCCTAAACACCATCACAGAAGAGGTGCCAGAGCTGGAGCAAGAGTGGCCTTCTCAGAGGAGAGTTCACTAATGCCTTGGAGAGAAGTTCAGGGTCAGAATGGCCCATGAAGGGGCTGCTTTGTTAAGTTGGAAAACACTGCATGAAAGTATGACCCTTTTCCCCAAGGGGCTCTTGGAAAGAAAATCATAAACATGAAGCTTTGGAGCAGACTCCCCTGGAAAATCATTTATTGCTATAGCTTCTTGGGCTTGGAAATCCTGTCTCCAGCACACCCACTAGTTTGAGTTTGTTCTGGCCCGCCCAAGCAATGGGGTCATGTCCCCATCATGGTATCAGCCATAGATAATTTTTGGAGGCGAAGATGAGAAGGTATGAGTGCAAATCGCTCCTGGCATCCTATGCAGAGAATCCAGGTCCTTTTGCAATGCATCTGGATGTCTGCCTGAGTTACCATATGCCTGTCTCAAAAATGTCCCATCTTGTTCAACAGGGAGCCAGCTTAACTCTGGATCCCAGGCTAGCTGGGTCCTGCAATAACATTATCAGGATGAAAACCAGAGAGGCTTCTGCCTGTAGCATGAATGTGCAGGCTGAAGCTCTTCTAGGGCTTTACTTTTATCATCTCCTTTTCCTTAAAAAAAAAAAAAGCAGAATTTTTTTGATTTGAGAATTTGATTAAGAAGGATAAGACATAGGGAAAGGGTTTATCTTTTCTCAGTCCTCCTAATACAGAGGCTGGAAATGATGACAAGAATTATCATCTTCATTCTAGACTTGGGTGGATTAGTGTTCTGTAGACCAGTGGACCTCAACCTTTCTGGCATCAAGGATGGGTTTCAAGGAAGACAATTTTTCCATGGAAGACAATTTTTCCATGGACTGGGGGGATGTGAGTTATGGGAAGCAACTGTAAATATAGATGAAGTTTGCTTGCTCACTTCCTGCTTTGTAGCCCTATTCCTAACAGGCCATTGACTACTATTGATTTGTGGTCTGGGGATTCAGGACCCCTGCTCTAGACCACACTCTGACCTTTTCCTAGATTTCTTTGACTTCCTCCATGCCCTGGAAAGTGGGAGTGAAACAGGAGGGAAGGTTGCAGAGCACAACCTTTGAAGGAATAACACCTCACCAGGATAGGACATAGACTGATTAGAATCAAATGGGTCCAAGATGGCAGACAAGCTTACTAGATCTTGAGTCTCAGCATATTCCCATGTAACACATCAGGAAGCTAAATGACACACCCACAGGCACCATGACAGTTCCAAAGCTGACCATAAAGGTAAAAAATTAGGTGGTGGACCAGTTTCTGGAAATCCTCACCCTTTCCCCACAATAGCTGACATACTCCATTCAATCATTAGCCTATGAAATAACCCAGGCCATAAAACCCGACAACCCTGTACCCTGGTGATGCTCTCACCTTCTGAGATGGTCCACAATCTGTGGAGTGTGTTTCTTTCTAAATAAATCCACTTCTTACCCATCACTTTGTCTTTCACTGAATTCTTTTGGAGTCATGAGACTGAGCTCCATTAAGCCCTGAGACCAGATGTGATATCAGTTAAAAGACTATGAGTTCAAGTCTCAGTCTGGGTTTTGGCTAGGTTGGAGTCTCAACACGTGGGTTCAAATCCCAGTTTCAGTTACTCGGTTTCAGGAAGGGGATTCAAGAAAAGAAGAGAGTAGGGGAAATAGGGAAAGGAGCTCAAACATGTTGAGTACCTTCTATGTTCCATACTATACTTTCTCTGTGAAAACCTAGCAGTAATCCTGCATGTTAATTAATTCTTTCTTTGATGGCTCAGCAGTAAGAATCTGCTTGCAGTGCAGCAGATGTGGGAGATGTGGGTTCGATCCCTGGGTTGGGAAGATTCCCCGGAGAAGGGCATGGTGGCAACCCACTCCAGTATTCTTGCCAGGAAAATCCCATGGACAGAGGAGCCTGATAGGCTACAGTTCATAGTGTTAGGTAGTTATAATAGGAAACAGGAGTCCAAAATGGCGGTGGCTAGAAGATAAGGAAGGGAAAAGCCCGCGAAAATAGAACAAGGAAGGTCCGAGGACCTGAGTGAGAACTGCAGATTGAACAGCCCTCCTGTCTAAGCCCAATTTGCATAGGACAGGCCCAGGGGGCAGAAATAAACATATAAAACAGGAGCCAAAGCACTCTCTCTCTATCTCCTGTGCCTTGAAGATGGACTCTCCCTCTCTCTCCCACATGCTGCGGTGTTCTTCTCTTCATGGCCTTGGATTGGCATGCCTCATGCTTTGAGGATGAATTCTCCAGCTATCATCTTCTAAATAAAATAGAGCTGTAACACTGATTTATTTAAGAGCTATAACACTGTCTGTCCAAGACCCGAGAGCTGTGGCCTGCCGAGGGCTTCAATGTCCATCACTCCAAATCTTTGTTGTGATGAGACAAGAACCGAGGAACATACCCTCGTGTGACATCTACACTTGCCTGACAATAGGATTGCAAAAAAAGTCATGTCTGGACACGACTGAAACAACTGAGCATGTATTCTACAGAAGAGGCAACTGAGTTTCACTCAAACTGAACCGCTTGCTTAGAGTCACATGAATAGGGAGGGGTGGGGCCAGGATTTGAATCTAAACTCACCAGCCCTTTTCAGTAAATCACACTGCCTCCCTACAATGGAGTCAACTTAAAGGGTCCTTATGGGAGAAAACACTTTGGGAAGAAATAAAACAATGCCAACGCTGTGAGCTGAAGCAGTAAAAGACACTCACCCTCTTCTTCTCCATTCATCTTCCATCATCACAGAATCGGCGGTGGAGAGTGGGTGGCAGAGGGTGGTACTTCTTTGGAGGTAAATTAAGGGAAAGCAAATCAAGGACTGGGAATAAGGAGACTTGAGAATATGGGAAAGAAGGTCAAAAGGCAATTATCTTTTTCTCTGTCTTCTGTTTTCTTTCATTGGTAAGACTTCAGGCCAGGGTGCATTCAGCTGAAAAGACACTATTGATTATAGATAGCCAAGAATACAGGATTTCAAACTTTCTGTTCTCAGGGTCCTCTTACTTCATAAAAATTATCGAGGAATCTTAAGAAGTTTTGGTGCTGCAGGTTATATTTATTGACATTTTCTGAGGTAGAATTAAAATAGAAATTTAAGATATTTATCAGCTATTCTATAGGAACAATAATATACCTATTAGATGTTAACTTAAGAAACACATTTGCATAAAAAGGACTATATTTTCAAAGAATGTAATACATAGAGTGGCTTTTTTTCTTCTTTTTGCAAATCTCCTTCATGTGTGGATCAGACAGTGGCTTTCTCATATCTGTTCTTGGATTCGGTGTGTTGCAATATGCTGTTCTGGAAATATATTTGGTAGGAGCTTCATACAGTTATGTTGTTGGAGAAAGGATTATTTTCACAGCTGTTTTGGATAACTGTTAATAATCTCTGATACTTCAACAAAGCTTAGCAAATGGTAGTTTCTTAAAGGTTAGTGCAATGTAGAATGGGAGGCCTTATCTATGCAATGTTTGTGTTTTTTGAAATTGAATTGATTGCTCTATCTTGCACTTTCAAAATATCTTTATTCATGCATCATTTTGTAATTTTCCTACATTGGCTATTTGGAAGATAAGAGTTTACTAGTCAAGCAAATCTTCCAAATGTTGATTTATTACATTAAAAAATCACATTTATTAATCACTAACCTAATCAAAAATTCTCTAAGTACTGGAAAGCTCTCAGACTCTTAACAGCAGATACAAGTTTTCCAATATTCTTATTCTTATTTCTTGAAAGTTCCATTTTTACCATAGATGACAAATACTAATGATTATTTCTCTTTATTTTTTTAAATTATTTTTTTAGATTTTTAATATGGACCATTTTTAAAGTCCTGTACTGAATTTGTTACAATATTCCTTCTGTTTCACATTTTGGCTTTCTGGCTATGAAGTGTGTGGGCTCTTAGCTCCCCAACTAGTGACTGAACCCACACTTACGGTATTGGAAGGTGAAGTCTTAACCACTGGACTGCCAGGGAAGTCCCTGTTTATCTTCGTAACCCCATGGACTGTAGCCCACCAGGCTCCTCTGTCCATGGAATTCTCCAGACAAGAATCCTGGAGTGGGTTACCATTCCCTTCTCTGGGGGAATCTTTCCAACCCAGGTATTGAACCCAGTCTCCTGCACTGCAGGCAGATTCTTTACCATCTGAACCACCAGGAAGCCCCCATTTTCAAGAAAATGTCTGCCAAACACACAAATCTAAAGAATCATAGTATTATGGTTAGTCATTCTTTCAGGTAAAAATTGTGTACCACAGAACAACCAAATAGTTCAGCTCTGGTTTAAATAATCACCTGAGGGCTTTTCCTTAAAATGACCGTTGTCCTTCAGTTTGTACCAGAAGTGCTGTAGGCATATGGCTCATTTTGTTACACTGACAAAGGTCTTGTACTCTGAGATCAAAATTTAATAATACTACTACTTCTTTTCTGTCCTTCATCAAGGGCACTCCAAAGTTTCTCTGTAGAGAGAAATTGGTATCTTTTTTTCTCCCCCTGCAAGAATGTGGGGTTGAAGAATATGACTGCCTGGAGAGTTTGGTGCTCTTCCTAGATTTATGTTATCATCAGCAGTTTTATCCACCATTGCTACTGCATCCTCACTGCAAATGTCAACATAGTTGGTCTAGGATAAAACATTAGATATTAAAAATTATTCAACACTTCGACTATTTTGGTGTCTCTTGTGATTGCTGCCAACCGCTCATGTAGAACATCTTTGATCATTAGTTAGTGATAATACCAGACAAATGCAAGCAAAATTACAAATCTAGCCATAGGTTCATCTGTAAGAAAACAAAAGTGCAATTCTGCACATGTAACACTCATTTTTCATGTGTACAGCTAAGTAATTTGTCAAGCTACTGTAGTCCTGGAAAGTGGCAGTGTCCTAATTTCTTTAAATAACTTTCATCCAACAGGCATTCAGCAAACGTCTACCATGGAAAAATATGGAAACTTTATTAAAGCCTCATTGGAAATTCCCTGATGATCCAGTAGTTAAGACTTCAAAGGCTTCCACTGCAAAGGATGTGGGTTTGATCCCTGGTCAGGGAACTAAGATTCCACAAGCTGGGTGGTGAGACCAATAAATAAATAAATGCTCTTATGTTCATTTCTACAGCCAATACCTGAGACACTAAATCTCAAATGATGCTATCATTTAACTGACATTAAAGTGACACTCAACAATGTGATGCTGCATAATACACAATAAGTTAGGTGGTAAATTATCATTTCTAAAACTGAAGAAAAAATTTGTTGTTTAGTCACTGAGTCATGTCTGACTCTTTTTCAACCCCATGGACCTGTAACCCAGCAGGCTCCTCTGTCCATGGAATTCTCCAGGAAAGAATATTGGAGTGAGTTGCCATTTCCTTCTCCAGGGGATCTTCCTGGCCCAGGGACTGAACCTGCATCTCCACAGGCATATTCTTTACTATTGAACCACCTGGAAGGCCTGAAGAAAAGATAGCTTCCACTATATTTTTGCTGTTTATTTACATCCTCCCCCCACCAGTTTCTTCTCTTCCATGAATCAAAGAGCTTTTTGATATGTCAGTTTTGTCTTTTTCAGCATTTTAGGGGTAGACAGTATAGCTGTGTAAGTAAGTCTTACTCCCCCTTTTTAAAGCCAACAATCTATCCAAAAATACATGGAAAACATTTAAAAATATTTTTATTTGTTGTAGAATAAAATATTAGATTCCAAAATAATGTTTAGATAAAACATGAAGATGAAAAAACTTAAAAAAATATTTTTTCAGAAGAAGACAAACATTATGTTCATTTCTTCTTATATTTCCACATGGGTATGAAGTTTGAAAATTAAAAATAACAATTTGGACTTCCCTGGTGGCCAATCTACCTCCCAATACAAGGACATAGGTTTGATTCCTGATTGCGAAAACAAGATCTCACATGCCATGGTTCAACTAAGCCTGTGCAACACAACTAGAGAAACCTACACGTTGCAATGAAGAGCCCACATGCCAAAGACCCAGTGCAGCCAAAAAAAAAAACACACAAAAACCCAAAAGCGGTTTGTTTGAGGGTGACAGAGGAGGAGATGGATGAGATGGTGAGACAACATCACGAACTCAATGGACATGAACATGAGCAAACTCCAGGAGAGAGTAGAGGACAGAGAAGCCTGGCGTGCTGCCACCCATGGGCTCACAAAGAGTTGGACATGACTTAGCGACTGGACAACCACAAAGGAGATAACATGGCTTGTAGCTAGTATAACTGAAGGTAACTAGGAAACCCTCAGTAGAAGTCTTGAGAACAAACTGAACTAATCTCACATGCTTATATTCTAAACTCAGAACTTACAAATATTCTGAAAACCCCACGAATAAACAGACTAGCCATCAGAGCAATGGCAGCATTCCACATCATATAGCTTGAGAAAAGTTCCTGTATGTATTTGTGAAACAATAAGACTGAAAAGGGTGAATGGCATCTTAGTGATATGAGGACAATAATTTTGACATCTGGAATTTCCTTGAAGAACTATTGGTTGTTTGAAAACTTCAGGATAAGAGAGAACTGATGACCAACCTAGATAGCATATTGAAAAGCAAAGACATTACTTTGCCAACAAAGGTCCATCTAGTCAAGGCTATGATTTTTCCAGTAGTCATGTATGGATGTCAGAGTTGGACTGTGAAGAAAACTGAGCGCCAAAGCATTGATGCTTTTGAACTGTGGTGTTGGAGAAGACTCCTGAGAGTCCCTTGGAATGCAAGGAGATCCAACAAGTCCATCCTAAAGGAGATCAGTCCTGGGTGTTCATTGGAAGGACTGATGTTGAAGCTGGAACTCCAATACTTTGGCCACCTCATGTGAAGAGTTGACTCATTGGAAAAGACCCTAATGCTGGGAAGGATTGAGGGCAGGAGGAGAAGGGGACGACAGAAGATGAGATGGCTGTATGGCATTACCGACTCGATGGACATGGGTTTGGGTGGACTCCAGGAGTTGGTGATGGACAGGGAAGCCTGGTGTGCTGCAGTTCATGGGGTCGCAAAGAGTCAGACACAACTGAGCAACTGAACTGAACTGAACTGAACTGAACTGAGATCACAGGAAAGAAAGAAAAAACTTCACTATTCAGGTCCCTTTATTATTATTTTTGAAAATTTTTAAAGGAGAGGGATAAGGGAGACTTGAGGCTTCTACTTGGTCAGTTGTAGCTTATCTGGGTAGGCAAGCAAAGGGGAATTGGGAGATAACTACTCCAGCCAGGAATAGATGATAATTCAACAGGAGTATATCTTGTTCTGTGATTCTAAGTTGACTCTTATTGAAAATTTTTGGCCTGGGTACCAATTTCATGGAGTGCTGTTGTTGTTCAGTCATTAAGTCATGTCCAGTTCTTTGTGACCCCATGAACTACAGCAAGCCTCTATCTATCTTTCACTATCTACCAGAGTTTGCTCAAACTCATGGCCATTGAGTCAGTGATGCCATACAACCATCTCATCCTCTGTCATCACTTCTCCTCCTGCCCTCAATCTTTGCCAGCATCAGGGTCTTTTCCAAAGTGTTGGCTCTTTTCATTGGGTGGCCAAAGTATTGGAGCTTTAGCTCCAGCATCAGTCCTTCCAATGAATATTCAGGGGTTGATTTCCTTTAGGATAGACTGATATCCTTCCAGTCCAAGGGACTCTCAAGAGTTTTACCAGCACCACACTTTGAATACTTTCTGCCATGAAGAAGTTCATACTCTTGATAGACAAATAAAAATATGGGCAACCAGATGGAACAATGCTATCATCCCCCACCCTCTCCTCACCACCCCCAGCCATGGCTCAGTTGTAAAGAATCTGCCTGCCAATGCAGGAGATATAGGTTCAACCCCTGGATTGGAAATATCCCCTGGAGGAGGACCAGGACAACCCACTCCAGTATTCTTGCCTGGGAAATCCCATGGACAGAGGAGCATGTTGGGCTACAGTCCATAGGATGGCAAAGAGTTGGACATGATTGATTGACTGAGCATGCACATATTAATCTGAATAAAAGATGAAGGTGAAAGTGATTAACTCTGTTTTTTTATGGTCACATTCCACTTTTCCAAATATGAATTCACCATTTTTGTAGGGTTTTGTGGGTACAGGTATGTTTGTCAGATAGAGGAAAGGATGACCTCTTAACTAAGAGTTTTACTTCTGGTTCTTGTAATCTGAGCACCATCTCATTATAGCTCATTAAGATACTCCCAAACCACCTGCTCTAGACCAGCGGCACCCCTGAATACTTGGACAACTTTACTTGCAGCAGTGAATAAACAGTCACTAATCAGTGTTTGCTGGAGCATCTACCAGGCAGCCTGCAAACTACTGGATGCTTTGGAAGATAGCAGGTAGGTCCTTGTCCTCAAATAGCTTTAGCATTTGAACAAGAAAAAAGCATTTCAAATACTGCCACCAATAGAATATAGTGTACATTAAATATCAGATGAATGGTATAGACATTAAGTATTAGGCCAGTTCAGAGGAGGGAAGGATGTTTTCCAGCTGTTGTGATTATTCAGCAGGAAGATGCCCTGGGGGATGGTAGCTGAGACTGTTTTCTGGGGCCTTTAGTGCTGACTTAGCCATTCCAGGAGGAAGAAAACCAACTCCAGCAAAAAAGCCCCAGTCTAACTTCCTCTTTTCTAGAGAAATGTTGGCAAGTGGACCCTGTATTGTAATTCAGTGACCAGTAGCTTGACACAGCTGTCACAGATCGTCCTGGGCTTTATTTATTTATTTATTTTTGACTTCTCCTAGATGTGAATGAGATTCTTTCAAAAGCTGCAAAAATTCCTGAAGGTTGCAAAGTACCACGCTGCTGTCTAGCTCTGCACTTTTAGTTATGTACTTGGAAAAAGTCTGGATTCTCATAATTTTTTTGTAATTCACGGCAATGTGAAGTAAGATCTGTGTTTGAGTTCCAGTTTTGTCATTTATCAGATGTGTAATCTTGGAGAAGTCAGTCTCTCTGGTCCTTGGTTTCACCTCTTCTCCCATCCCCGGCCCAGCCTCCATTGATGCTTTTAATCCTGTGCATGTAAGGTTAGGGGGCTTCCCTGATGGCTCAGTGGTAAAAAATCTGCCTGCCAATGCAGGAAACGTAAGAGACCTGAGTTGGATCCCTGGGTCAGGAAGATCCCTGGGTCAGGAAGATCCCGTGGAGTAGGAAATGGCAACCTGCTCCAGTATGCTTGCCTGGGAAATCCCATGGAGAGAGAAGCCTGGTGGTTTACAGTCCGTGGAGTGCCAAAGAGTTGCACATGACTGAGCACTCACACATGTTGTGTTCAATAAGATCATACATGATTGACTTATCCAATAATTACTATTCAGCTTAATAAGATCCAGGATCTCTACCTATTTTTTCTTTCTTTCTTTTCTTTTTTAAAGATCAGAGTATTCTTTCTGTTTCTAGTTTCCCTTTGGATACAGTTTGCATACTATTATCTCCAAAATAATTATCTCAAGAAGGAAGACAACCAAACCTTGACCTTTTAGGGCACCTAAAATAAGAACTGCACTTTTAAGTACTCATAGGGTGACACCCTACCTAAATTTAAAGTCTGTCATGGCTGTGCTACAGTATAGAGATGGCTTTGTGAAAGCTTATCCAATTGAGGATAATCATTTATTCCTTCTTTAACATTCTTCCTTTAATTATATAGATCTCAGTTTTGAATCATTTCCTTCTTTGTGAAGAATTAAAAAAATATTTTTTAGAGCAGATTTAAATTTATAACAAAATTGTGAGAAATGTACACAGATTTCCCATGTATCCCCTGACCCCAGACAAGTATAGCATCCCCCACATCTTCCACCAGAGTGGTGCATTTGTTACAACTGAGGAACCTACACTGACATATCATTAGCATACAAAGTCTGTAGTTAACATCAGGGTTTATTCTTGGTATTGGATATTCTATGGGTTTTGTGCATGTTCAGCTGCTAAGTCATGTCTGACTCTTTGGGACCCCGTGGACTGTAGCCCGCCAAGTTCTTCTTTCTGTCCATGGTATTTCTCAGGCAAGAATACTGGAGTGGGTCTCCATGTCCTTTTTCAGGGGATCTTCCCAACCCAGCGATTGAACTCATGTCTCCTGCGTTGGCAGGTGGATTCTTTACCACTGAGTCACCTGGGAAGTCCACCTTCACTATGGGTTTTATACATTATACAATCCCATTATCTATGGGTTTAGACAACTGTATAATGACATGTGTCTATTATTATTGTGGTGTCATGCAGAATAGTTTCACTGTCTTAAGAATCCTTTATCCTCCACTTATTGATCCTTTTCCCAGTCTTAGCCCTTGGTAACTACTGATCTTTTTACTGTCTCCATAGTTTTGTCTTTTTCAGAATGTTATATAGTTGGAATCATACAATACGTAACCTTTTCAAGTTGGCTTCTTTCACTTAGAAATATGCATTTAAAGTTTCTCCATGCCTTTTCATGGGCTGATAGCTCACTTCTTTTTAGCACTGAATAATATTCCATTGTCTGGATGTACCACACTTCCTCTGTTTACCTACTGAAAGACATCTTGGTTGCTTAGAGTTTTGGCAATCATGAATAAAGCTTCTATAGACATATGTGTGTGGGTTTTTGTGTGAACAAGTTTTCAGCTTCTTTGGATGAAAACCAAGTAGTGCAATTACTGGATTGTATGATAAAAGTATGTTTGATTTTGTAAGATATTGCCAGATTTTATGTCAAAGAGTCTGTACCATTTTACATTCCTGCCAGCAATGAATGAGACTTCCTGTTTTCCACATCCTCACTAGCGTTTGGTGTTGTCAGTGTTCTATAGTTTGGCTATTTCTAATAAGTCTGTCCTGGGATCTCATTGTAGTAAGTTGCAATTCTCTATTGACATATGATGTGGAGAACTTCTTTTAATACTTCTTGCAGGATAGGTCCGCTAGCAATAGATTTCCTCAGTTTTTGTTTACTTGAGAAAGTATTTTTCTTTCACTTTTAAAGGATAATTTTTCTGGATACAGAATGCTCATCTTTTTTTCAGTCCTTCAATATTTCACCCCACCTTCTTTATTGCATGGCTTTTAATAAGTCCACTGTAATCCTTATCCTTGTCCTTTTATAGGTAAAGTGCATCCCCTCATCTAGTTTTTTTAAAGATTTTGTTTTTATCTTTGGCTTACTGCGGTTTGAATATAATATGCCTAGGTGTGTGTGTGTGTGTATATATATATATATATATATATATATATATCAGAGAAGGCAATGGCACCCCACTCCAGTACTCTTGCCTGAAAAATGCCATGGACGGAGGAGCCTGGTAGGCTGAAGTCCATGGGGTCGTGAAGAGTCCGACACAACCGAGCGACTTCATGTTCACTTTTCACTTTCATGCTTTGGAGAAAGAAATGGCAACCCACTCCAGTGTTCTTGCCTGGACAATCCCAGGGATGGGGGAGCCTGGTGGGCTGCCGTCTGTGGGGTTGCACAGAGTTGGACATGACTGAAGCGACTTAGCATGCATATGTATATACATATAAATAATTGATATTTATCCTGCTTAGTGTTCTCTGAGGATCTTGATCAATGGGTTAGTGTCTCATTAATGTTGGGAAACACTCAACTAACAACTACTTCAAGTATTTCTTCTACTTCGATTTCTCTGTCTTCTGGTATTCCCATTATATATTACATTTTAAAAATTGTCCCCCAATTTTTGGGTGTTCTGTTCTTATGATTTTTGTTCTTTTTGTCTCTAGGAGAAAGAATTTGAAAAGTTTCTATCTGACCTATCTTCAAGTTCTCTGACTCTTTCTTTGGCCATATTCAATCTACCAATGAGACTATGGAAAGCAGTCTTCATTTCTGTCTAGCTATTTTTAATTTCTACCTTTTCCTTTCAGTGCTTTCTTAGGGTTTCCACCTCTGTGTTTACATTATCCATCTATTCTTGTATTTTTTTCACTTTTTCCTTGCATCTTTTGACATATTAGCCATAGCTATTTTAAATCCCCTGCCTGGTAAATCCAAAATTGGTGTAATATCTGAGTCTGATGCTTACTCTGTGTCTGCAAACTTTCCTTTCTTGCTTTTTAGCATGACATAATTGTTTTGTTGAAAGCTGAACATGATGTATCAGGTAATAGAAATTGAAGTGTATAGACCTTTGGTTTGAGATTCTATGTTTCTATGTTAATCTGGCTAGGAGTTGGGCTATATTTAATACTGTGGCAGGTGTAGGTACTGGAGGCTTTTAACTTCCTCCATCATCCTTTTTTCGTCTCCCTTGTTGTCTTTGTGCTTTCCTAAGAACTCCTCTTCATATAGTCTCCACCTGGAATTTTGTACAGCTAGAAAATTCTTAAAGAGATGGGAATACCAGACCACCTTACCTGCCTCCTGAGAAACCTGTATTCAGGTCAAGAAGCAACAGTGAGAACTGGACGTGGAAAAACAGACTGGTTCCAAATTAGGAAAGGAGTATGGTCAAGACTGTATATTGTCACCCTCCTTATTTAACTTATATGCAGAGTACGTCACGCGAAATGCTGTGCTGGATGAAGTACAAACTGGAGTAGAGATTGCCAGGAAAAAATATCAATAACCTCAGATATGCAGATAACACCATCCTTATAGTAGAAAGCTAAGAATAACTAAAGAGTCTCTTGATGAAGGTGAAAGAGGAGAGTGAAAAAGTTGGCTTAAAACTCAGCATTCAGAAAACTAAGATCTTGGCATCCGGTCTCATCACTTCATGGCAAAGAGACAGGGAAACAATGGAAACAGTGACAGGCTTTATTTTCTTGGGCTCCCAAATCACTGCAGATGGTGACTGCAGCCATGATATTAAAAGATGCTTGCTCCTTGGAAGAGAAGCAATGAGAAACCTAGACAGCATATTAAAAAGCATAGTCATTACTTTGCCAACAAATGTCCATATAGTCAAAGCTATGGTTTTTCCAGTAGTCATGTATGAATGTGAGAGTTGGACCATAAAGGAGGCTGTGTGCCGAAGAATTGAAACCTTTAATCTGTGGTGTTGGAGAATACTCTTGAGAGTCCCTTGGACTGCAAGGAGATCAAACCAGTCAATCCTAAAGGAAATCAACCCTGAATATTCATTGGAAGGACTGATGCTGAAGCTGAAGCTCCAATACTTTGGCCACCTGGTGTGACGAGCTGACTTATTCGAAAATTGCTGGGTTAAAGATTGAGGGCAGGAGGAGAAGGGGGCAACAGAGGATGAGATGGTTGGATGGCATCACAGATTCAATGGGTGGGAGTTTGAGCAAGCTCTGGGAATTGGTGATGGACAGGAAAGCCTGGCATGCTGCAATCCATGGGGTCACAAAGAGTCGGACACGACTGAGCAACTGAGTGACTGAACAACAAAAACGAGTCAATGTATGGCAAAACCAACACGATAATGTAAAGAAAATTAAAATTAAAAAAAAATGTAAAAAAACCCCAAAAAACCAAGAGTCCACTGTTATAGTAGAGTCCTATTAGAATCCTATTGGCATGATGGTAAGTTTTGAGGGAGGAGAAGCATTCAAAAATCTTATGATTAAATCTGGGTCTTTTAGTAGATTTGTGAACTGTACATTTAGTGGAGTGTGTTTCTGAGCTGTGACCTTTGAAAGTGTTTCTTATCCCCCACCCTCTGCACTTTTTTTCTTTTCTTTTCACTTTTTAGGTGAGACCGAGGTCTGGATTTGAGAAATGCAGTTTCCCCAGGTGGGATAAAGCTCTGAAAAAGTTTTTCCTCCAGAGAACAAGCCTTTGTTATAAAGATTGCTCAGGGTACGTTTCATAATGGTTACTTTTCTTCTCCTTTTCCTGGAGCCATAAAGGGGTGTTTCTTGGCTCTACAGTCTAAGAAACTGGTGGGATCCCTGGAGGTAAAAACTGATGAAAGCATACAGGTCCTTCTTAGACTGCGTTCCCAGGAGTTTCTCACTTAAGCTAGTGCACATGCAGCCTTGGGCAATTCATCCAAATTACCATTTAAGAGTTGCTACCAGTTTGGGCTCCAGTAGGTTTAGCTCCAGGATCTTGGCAACAAGGATCTGAATTTGCCTGTTTCTCCAGATTTCAGGCACTGAAGACTTACACTTTGACTTTTGTATTTAAATGGACTCTCCAAGTTAGCTGGATTTTGCATGTGTCCTTCTCACATGCAAATTAACCTTGACTCTAAAATTACACTTGGTTTTCAAGCTTTTTGTTTAGGTTTCTTCTAGGGAGGGACTGGGTACAGAAGGAAAAATGAGCTTTGCTTTATATTTTGTATCTAATGAATTCTTCAGCTTCTATTTCTTGGGCTTATGGAAGCAAGGTTTGTTTTTTTAATCATTACAGAGGAGCACCCTGAAAAATCTTATAATTCCTTAGTTTATGTAATTCTTAGTTTATGTTTGAGATTGAAAAAAACAGGAAGAAAGCTTTTGTGGCTTCAGACTCTTTTTCCCCCAATAGGAAATCAGAGCATTTAGTGTTAAAAGCTTTCCATTTATTCTGCTATTTTCCTCTCTTTTCTTTCATGGAATGGGCTTATTTGAGAGTATTTCAGTGACTGGAAAGTGAAAAGTGGAAGAGTTAGTTGCTCAGTCATGTCTGACTCTTTGCCACCCCGCGGACTTTAGCCCACCAGTCTCCTCTGTCCATGGAATTCTCCAGGCAAGAATGCTGGAGGGGATTGCTGTACCCTTCTCCAGGGGATCTTCCCCAACCCAGGTCTCGAACCCATTTCTCCAGCACAGCAGGTAGATTCTTTACCTGTCTGAGCCACCAGGGAAGCCCATTTGGGTGATTGGACTTATTATCTGGATAGAAGGAAGAGAATTGGCCTTCTCTGTTCAGGTCAGTGCTGGCTCATAGACGTGGAAGATTTCATGTCTCTTCCCCCAGGTCATGAGGACATGTGTGTGGCAGCTGCATCTGTTAACCTGTATGGTCCTCCTTAAGGATATAGCCACATGTCTACCATCATTGTGTATGGTATATCTTAGAAAGTAAATTGTTTAAGAACACTTTAAAGATATAAATGATATTTTTATTTCTTTATATTAAAAAAACTGGAAAATAGATATAAATAATAAGTCATTTTATTTCACAATTAATTTCCCCCTTTTATGTATTCCCTTCCTTTTTTTCCCTTACACATGTTTTTCATATAGCTGCAGTCACAGTTAATGTAACTACACAATGTAGTTAATGTGACTATAGAATAGTAAACTTTTAGTCCTTCTGATATGTGGGATTTTTCCACCCACCACACCAAGAAATTCTTCAACACCAGCTGGGTGGTCAATTCTGACACTATCTACCCTGAGATAGCATCAGATTCCAGAGGTTAAGGGCTCAGTCCCACAAGACTGCCCTCCGCTTTGGATGCCAATCACAAGTTCAGGCTGTTACCTGTGTTTCTGACAGACTGGCTATAGATCAGAGGTTCCCATGACCCCCTCCTTGGATTCAATTGATTTGCCAGAGCAGCTCACAGAACCCAGGAGGATAGTTTACTCATTGTTAGGGGAAACATATTGACTGAAATCACCCACTCTGGCTAGGCACTATCTGTGTGAGTTATTTTATGACAGGAAGTCCTGGTAAGGAACACGGAACTAAAAAGCCACCAACTGGAAGAATTCAGAAGAGGTTAAAAGGAGATGCGACCGGTCCTACCTCCTCCCAGTATCCTTGCTGGCATACATCTTGACTGAGCAATGTGTGGGCCAAGCCAGAAAGGGCCTTGAGTCAGAATGATTGGCCAGAGACAACCTGGAAATGCATCCCATCACCATAAAACCCATGACTGCAAGCCACAAGGCAGAGCTGTCCTCCTGGGTTCCCTCTGCTGCTCTCCGCCCAGGCGCCCTTCTCCAATAAAATCTCTCGCTTTGTCAGTACATGCATCTCCTTGGATAATTCATTTCCAAGTGAGAGACAAAAACCCACACTCAGGCTGTGGAAGGGGGTCTCCCTTTCTGCACCATCACTAGATTACCAGTTTATGACAAAAGATATCAAGGGATAAGAATCAACAGCCAGATAAAGAGACATTTATGAAGATTCTGGAACAAAGGACCTTCTGTCTTTCCCCATGGGGTTTGGGGACGCAACATGGCATTTGAACATACTCTGGTTCACCAACCTGGAAACTCTTTGTACCCATCTTTTTAGGTTTTTAATGGAGGCCTCATTACACAGACTTGATTTATTAAAATCACTGGCCATTGGTTCAAACTCCAGCCCCTCTGCCCTTCCTGGAGATCAGAGGATGGGACTGAAATTCCCAAGCCTGTATTCATGGTTGGTTTCCCTGGCAGCTAGTCATCCCAACCTCATCTTTAGGGGATTTCTTTAAATTTTTGATGTGGACCATTTTTAAAGTTTTTGTTGAATTTGTTACAATATTACTTTTGTTTTATGTTTTTGGTTTTTTTCTTTTGGCCACAAGTCCGGTGGGTTGTTGGCTTCTCCCCAACCAGGGATTGAACCAGCACTCCCTGCGCTGGAAGGTGAAGTTGTAATCACTGTCCACCGGGTAAGTCCCTGAGGGATTTCCAAAAGTCATTTCATTAATATAAGCTCAGTGTGGTTGAAAAGTCCTTGCTATGAATAACAAGACACATTATTTCAGGAAGCCACTTGAAGAACTGAGGACAAAAGACAAAATATTATAATAAAAGATGCCTCTTCACTCTTTCTTTTTTAAAATTGAACTGTAGTAGATTTTACAATGTGTTAATTTCAGGTGTACAGCAAAGTGATTTAGTGATACATACACCCCTGAGATATATAAGTGTATATAAGTGATATATACACTTTTCCCAGGTTCTTTCCCTTTACAGATTATCACAAAATATTGGATATAATTTCAAGGGTTTTAGGAACTGTGAGCTAGGAACGATGTACAAAAACAAAAATATGTATTTATAACTTATATAATATTGTATATCAGCTAAGTTCAGTTCAGTTCAGTACCTCAGTCGTGTCTGACTCTTTGCGACCCCATGAACTGCAGCATGCCAGGCCTCGCTGTCCATCACTAACTCCCGGAGTCTACCCAAACTCATGTCCATTGAGTCGGTGATGCCATCTAACCATTTCATCCTCTGTCACCCCCTTCTTCTCCTGCCCTCTATCTTTCCCAGCATCAGGGTCTTTTCAAATGAATCAGCTCTTCACATCAGGTGGCCAAAATATTGGAGTTTCAGCTTCAACATCAGTCCTTCCAATGAACACTCAGGACTGATCTCCTTTAGGATGGACTGGTTGGATCTCCTTGCAGTCCAAGGGACTCTCAAGAGTCTTCTCCAACACCACAGTTCAAAAGCATCAATGCTTTGGCGCTCAGTTTTCTTTATGGTCCAACTCTCACATCCATACATGACCACTGGAAAAACTATAGCCTTGACTAGATGGACCTCTGTTGATAAAGTAATGTATCTGCTTTTTAATATGCTGTCTAGAGTGTTCATAACTTTCCTTCCAAGGAGTAAGTGTCTTTTAATTTCATGCCTGCGATCACCATCTGCAGTGATTTTGGAGCCCACAAAAATAAAGTCTTCCACTGTTTCCCCATCTATTTGACATGAAGTGATGGGTCAGGATGCCATGATCTTAGTTTTCTGAATGTTGAGCTTTAAGCCAACTTTTTCACTCTCCTCTTTCACTTTCATCAAGAGGCTTGTTAATTCTTCTTCACTTTCTTCCATAAAGGTGGTGTCATCTGCATATCTGAGGTTATTGCTATTTCTCCTAGCAATCTTGATTCCAGCTTGTATTTCATCCAGCTCAGCATTTCTCATGATGTACTCTGCATATAAGTTAAATAAGCAGGGTGACAATATACAGCCTTGACATACTCCTTTTCCGATTTGGAAACAATCTCTTGTTTCATGTCCAGTTCTAACTGCTGCTTCCTGATGTGCATACAGGTTTCTCAAGAGGTAGGTCAGGTGGTCTGGTATTCCCATGTCTTTCAGAATTTTCCACAGTTTATTGTGATCCACACAGTCAAAGGCTTTGGCATAGTCAATAAAGCAGAAATAGATGTTTTTCTGGAACTCTTTTGCTTTTTCGATGATCCAGCGAATGTTGGCAATTTGATCTCTGGTTCCTCTCCCTTTTCTAAAACCAGCTTGAACATCTAGAATTTCACGGCTCACGTATTGCTGAAGCCTGGCTTGGAGAATTTTGAGCATTACTTTACTAATGTGTGACATGAGTGCAATTGTGCTAAACTTGGAATTATATTCCTAGTTTATATTTTATAAACTTTTATTTAGAAATTAAATTAAAAAAGTAAAATAGGAACTTTCCTGGCGGTCCAGTGGTTAGAACTTGGCCTCCCAATGCAACGGTTTCAGTTTCAATCCCTGCTTGGGGAGCTAAGATTCCACATGCCCTTGTAGCCAAAAAAACGAAAACATAAAGCAGAGGCAGAATTTAATAAAGACTTCAAAAATGGTCCATATTAAACAATAAAATAAAAAAGTAAACTTACAACATCTTAAAATATATTTATTATAAGTTGCAGTATGACACACACACATAGTTAATGTCAAGAAAGCAGGGTACAGTTTGTCACGGCAGGCAAGAAGGTACTGGACAACTATCTGACCTCCACTCTCAGTATGTACTCACAGTGGGGCCAGAGGCTTAAGGGGATTTGACTCAAAGGTACTTGTTTGTCTCAAAGTCATATTTTCTGATGGCAGTTAGGGGAGATGAGATTAGAAAGGGTTAACAGATGGTTTGCAGTTAGTTCCTTCAGGAACCCTGCTGACTTTTGTACAGTAAAATAATACAGTTCTAATTTGGGAGAGAATTTTGCTACTGTGACACTAATACAGCCCCAGGCTATTAGTGGATTAGATGAGCCCAAAGCTTTATGAGCCATCAGCTGTGGCACTGGAGGGTGATTCAGCATGTCGGCTGCTGGGAGCAGAGCTGTTAATTGGAATGGGAGAGAGAGGAGCCCTAGTTTGGCAGATCAGGTTTAAATGGGTGGATTGTATGACGGCAGAGTTTTTCTGTTCTCTTTTGGCTTTGGTTCAGTGCTTATAACCAGACTGTCCTGCTTCCAGCTGGACATTACTTGTCTTGAAATGCCCTTTTTTTTTTTTTAATCAGTTTGTAGCTCCAGATTTCATAAGGGCTTGGGTAAGTGTGAGGGGCAATATAGCCGACTTTCACCATCTGACTCTGATTTCTCTGCAACTGTATTTTACTTTCCAGCTCATTTCATTCTGCTATCAGCACTGTCCTATGCTCCTTCCATCCTAACAATAGAGCAGGCATTGCGGCAAATTTATTTTCAGTACAGTTCAATTCAGTGTTTATTCGGTTCCTAATTAGGTGATAGGGCTTCCCTGGTGGCTCGGATGGTAAAGAATCTGCCTGCAGTGTGGGAGACCTGTGTTCAATCCCTGGGTTGGGAAAACCCCCTGGAGGAAGGCATGTCAACCCACTTCAGTATTCATGCCTGGAGAATCCCCAAGGACAAAGGAGCATGGCGAGCTACAGTCTATAGGGTCACAAAGAGTCAGACACGACTGAGTGACTAATACTAAGTAACTAACTAATTAGGTGGTAGGAACAGAGGATATGGTGGCCGAAGACCTGAATTTAGGAACTACTTTTACTACTTAGATAACTTGTAAGTTTGATTAGGTTCTACTTGTTTATTTTTACTTTTATTTCTACAGCCTTGAGAGACTGACCTAAGAAAACGTTGCTATGATTTATGTCAGAGAATGTTTTACATATGTTCTTTTCTAGGAGTTTTATGGTGTAATTTTTTTTTTTTTTTTTTTTTTTGTCATGTAGCATGTGGAATCTTAGTTCCCCACCAAGGGATAGAACCTGTACTCCCTGCCTTGGGAGCACAGAGTCTTAACCATTTGACTGCCAGGGAAGTCCCAGTATCATGTCTTATGTTTAAGGTTTTAAGCCATTTTAAGTTTATTTTTGTGTGTGGTATGAGGGTGTTTTCTAACTTCATTGATTTACATGCATCTGGCCAGCTTCCCTAATACCACTGCTGAAGAGACTTTGCATATTCTTGCTTCCTTTGTCAAAGATAAATTGATTGTAGGCATGTGGGTTTATTTCGGGGCTCTCTAGTCTGTTCCATTGATTCATATGTCTGTTTTGTGCCAATATCATGCTGTTTTGGGCTTCTCTTGTGGCTCAGCTGGTAAAGAATCTGCCTGCAATGGGGGAGATCTGGGTTTAATCCCTGGGTTGGGAAGATTCCCTAGAGAAGGAAAGGCTACCCACTCCAGTGTTCTGGCCTAGAGAATCCCATGGACTGTATAGTCTATGGGGTCGCAAAGAGTGGGACACGACTGAGCAACTTTCACATCACACATCATCATGCTCTTTTGATTACTGTAGCTTTGTAGTATTGTTAAGTCTGGGAGGATTATGCCTCCAGTTTTGTTCTTTTTCCTCATGATTGCTTTATCAATTCTGGATCTTTTGTGGTTCCATATAAATTTCAGTATTATTTTTTCTATTTCTTTGAATAATGTCATGGGTAAATTGATAGGAATTGCATTAAATCTCTAGATTGCTTTGGGTAGTATGGCCATTTTAGCAATATTAATTCTTCCAATCCAAGAACATGGGATATTTTTTCATTTGTTTTGAGTAATCTTCAATTTCCTTGATCAATGTTCTATAGTTTTTAGCATATAACTCTTTCATCTCCTTGATTAGGTTTATTCCTGAGTATTTTATTTTTTGATGCAATTTTAAAAGGATTTTTAAAAGCTTCTTCTTTCTGATATTTGACTGTTAGTTTTGAGAAATACAACAGATTTCTATATGTATTAACTCTTTTTTCTGATGGCTAATTCTTACATTTGTTACTGTTGCTGATTTTTCCATTTTTGACAAAATCTATTAACTTCCTATAAACTTAGAGCTTCCCTGGTGACTCAAAGGGTAGACAATCTGCCTATAATGCTGGAGGCCTGGGTTCAATCCCTGACTTGAGAAGATCCTCTGGAGAAGGGCATGGCAACCCACTCTAGTGTTCTTGTCTGAAGAATTCCATGTACAGATGAGCCTGGAAGGCTGAGGTCCATGGGACCACAAAGAGTCAGACATAACTGAGCACATGCACGCACGCACACACACACACACACACACACACTGCTCCATCAGGACTGAAAACCAGAGGCATAGCAGCTGCAAGGCACAGGCCTAGTTCAGTAGAAAACAATATTACAGGAAGTTTACTAAGTATTTGTCCTACTGCAATGAAGAGGTCTTATGACGTAAGCACTCCCAGGAGCCCCCTTTGGTTCCAGTGTACACACTCATTCAGGACAACAAACTGTGGACAGGTCCTCAACCAATTATGTGCTGCCCATCAGTCCTTCCTGACTTGCTTTAAGGACCCAGATGACCCTCTCATCCACCATGAAGCCTTTCTGGATTGCAGTTCACATACCATTTCTCTTTCTGGTTCTAACTAACCAGGGTGCTGATCCCTGGGCTTCCCTGAAACATTCTCTCACCTTGCTGTCTAGTGTGATGTATTCATTGTTTCTATGTTTAGCACTTTTGCCCTACACTAATGGTGGGTACTTTTGGGTGATGGTGGAGCTGAATTCCATTTGTTTATATCCCCCTATATAAACACTTCTGTCCAGAGTGTCTTCTTACACATACAGACACACACACTCACAAAAACTCTCCCATTACCTCAACCAGCAGTCATCAGATGATGAACAAATAATGACTGAGGGGAACATTAATATCATATGTATAGAGTTCTTTGTAAAAAAAAAAAGCATTTTCACATGATTTGTGCATTGATTTTCATGACAACTGGGGAGGAGGATGTGTTTTAGCTTTCTTTTTTTAAAAAAGATTTTGGTTTTAATGTGGTCCGTTTTTAAAGTCTTTGTTGAGTTTGTTACAATATTGCTCCTGTTTTTGCTTTTTGACTGTGAAGCAGGTACGATATTAGCGCTCTGACCAGGGATAGACTCTGCACTCTCTGCACCAGAAGGTGATGTCTTTACCACTGGCCTGCCAGGGAAGTCCCTGCTTTACTGTTTTGATAACTGAGAATGTGGAGGTGCAGAGAGATGAGACATCATACAGAACTGGCAGCCAGACTTTTCTTACTGACACTCAAATACTCTTTATTTTGGACACAAGTATTCATAGCAGTTTTATCTGTAATAGGTCCAAACTGGAAACAACCAAGACATCTAACCTTCTGAAGATGAGTGCATAAGCAAATGGAGGTAAATCCATACAATAGAGTAGTACCCTGCTATGAAAAGAAACAAACAGCTGATACACACAACATGGGTAAATCTCAAAATAATTATACAGAACACAAAAAAATCAGACAAAAACAGAGTGCATCCTGTAGGGTTCTACTTATGTAAAACTCTAGGAAATGCATAAAGAATTCACCTGCCAGTGCAGGAGATGGAGGTTTGATCCCTGGGTTGTTGGGAAGATACTCCAGAGAAGGGTATGGCAACACAGTCCAGTATTCTTGCCTAGGAAACCCATGGACAGAGGAGGTTGGTGAGCTACCATCCAAGAGGTGGCAAGAGTCAGGAACGACTTAGTGACTAAACCACCACCACACTGCTACCTAGGAAATGCAAACAGCAGATCCTGTGGCTGCTTGGGGATGGGAGTGAGAGTCACTTTTTGCCATACACTACATCTCCATCAGCTCACAGAGGGCAGCTCACCCCTGGCAACACACAAGTAGGTTAAGCAGAGCTGTGACCTGATGAAGCTGGCAGAGCCCAGGTGTCCAGTCTCCCAGGCTCCTTAGACCCCACTTCCTCTCAGACGAATGCGGGATTGTTTTGTCATAAAAAATACAAGTGCAGCCATAAAACATGTCTTTGTGGGGAAAAAAGTTCCCAGGCCTAGAAATGTGTGTGTGTAAATGTGAGACAAGCTAAGACAGGTGTCCCTAACCCTCCCCCAAACCCGGGGGCCAGGGTGTCCAGGTGTGAGCTCACTCTAACCTATGACATGAGGGAACCCTGAAAGGCCCGTGGCATTTGATACCCTCCGTATCGGGCTTAGAACAGTTTCCCAAAAGCTTTGCATTCCCTGAGTCAAGAGCTCTATTTTTTTTTTTCAAAAACATGTGTATTTCAGCAGAAATTTAATCCCTAGGGTTCCAACTCCTTCACACTTACATCAGTTAAAATGGCATTTCTGACGAGACATGCGATCCTCTAGGAGCCTTGGGAGACTAAGCTCAGCTTGGTAGCCCTTCTTGTTTCTTGACCTTAAACCAAAAAAGAGGAAGTCACGTTTCACTTTCCAGATGATCTTGAGAAAGTTTTCCCTTCAGATTGGTCCAGATTGAATCCCTTGGTCTCATGCATTCTTTTGGCCACGTTGTCCTATTGCTTTGCCTGATGGAAGCAGCTGTCAGACCCTGGGCTGTGGCCGGCGGGCTGTGTCCCTGAGTTCCAGCCCCTCCAGCTCCTCCACAGAGCTGACTAGAATTGGGCTGGGACTTTATAGGATGTCAGGCATGTTGCAGTTCTGGAAGGCTCCTGTACATTCTCTTTCACTTCCTTGTTTCCTCCTTATAGACATGAAGAAACTCATGCCCAGGGAGTAAGAACTTTTCTAAGATCAAGCGAATAATGAATAGAGAGTTCCATTTTTTTTAAGGACTGAAACTGCCTGTGTGTTTGTATGTGCTCCGCCGTGTCCGACTCTGCAACCCCATGGACTGTAGCCCATCAGTCTCTTCTGTTCATTAGATCTCCCAGGCAAGAATACTGGAGTGGGTTGCCATTTCCTTCTCCCGGGGATCTTCCTGACAAAACTGGCTGACATCATGCTAAATGTTCTACATTGATTATTTTATTTATTTTGTCCAGTAATTCAAGACTATGTCATTGTTAGCTCCATTATACAGATAGGAGAAAAAAGGCAGTTTGTCGAAGGTCGCAGTGCTTCTATGGCAGGATGAAGACTGGAAACACGTGCCCATGTTTGTGTGTTTCTCCTAACAAATGTGTTAATTGGTTCCAGCAAGACTTAGGGGTGTGAGGAGGGACAAGAACACGTGTCCTCTAATGTCTTTCTTGATTTTGACCTCCAGACTATCTGTTTATTCATTTTTGTTGGAGTATAGTTACCTTACCATGTTGTGTTAGTTTCTGCTGTACAACAAAGTGAATCAGCTATGTGTTTGCATATAAATTCTCTTTTTAAGATTTCCTTCCCATTTAGACCACTAGCCTTCAGAATATTTTATATAACTACTGTGTGCTAAGTTGCTTCAATCATGTCTGACTGCAACACTATGGTCTGTAACCTGCCAGGCTCCTCTGTCCATGGGATTCTCCAGACAAGAATACTGGAGTGGGTTGCCGTGCCCTTCTCCAGAGGATCTTCTTGAGCCAGGGATCCAACCTGTGTCTCTTATACCACTAGCGCCACCTACGAAGCCCATGTAACCTCTAGACTTCAGTATTTATGTCTCGTTCCTAAAAAGTTGAATCTATTTTTGCCTATTTTAGTGTTCTGAGAACTAACACCAAGTGATGCTATTGATTTAGCTTCCCATGCAGTTGCTTTCTTTCTAACCCAGTCTAACCCCTCCGTATCTTTTCTGTTTGTATTAATAACTTCCATCTCTTGTTGGTATCCAGGTCTCCGTTCCTTTTAGAAAGTTTCAAGAAAGGATCTACACTTGGTAACTGGTCACTCAGTGTGGTATTTGTCTTATCTCTGAAGGTGGAATGGAGAGACTTCAAGGAAGAAGGATAAAAGCAAGGAAACTCCACTCACTGGGATGTTATATATGCCATATATTGTGCCAGATTCTATTACATATCTTTACTAATACTTCTCTTCCTCCTCCCCCTTTTTACATATAAGGACACTAAAGCTTAGAGATGTTAAATAATTTGTCCCCAGTCCTCAAGTCATGACTTCTATCTGCAGGATTCTTTCCACTGTACCATCAGCTAGAAGGGGAGGATTTTGAGGGTGATCAGGTCAGGAGGGAGGGGCTTCTCTGTGTCCTTGGATCAGTTGTGAGACGCTGACCTCTACTGGAGCACAGAGCATTTGAACACGAAAAGGGAGAAATTATTTTCTTAGTCACAAGCGATCTTTTCTCATATTTTGGAGAGGAATCTATTTAACACAGGTATGCCAGATGCCTTCTGCTTATGAAATACTGTCCTAAATGGAAAGGCAAAGCAAATATAAATCAATGGGTATGTATAAGTAAGAGTAGGAGCACAATGTAAGTGTCCTACACTGGATGTGGCCAGCTTCACCAGGGGCCTATTTCCAAATAGCAAAAGATAACATTCTCTTCCCGAGAGACTGGAGGACTTTGGTCTAAACAAGGACCAGCCTTTCTTTAGGTATGTCCTCCCCATATCATGCTCCATGTTTTATAATATGCACATCTCCATTCTGTGTCATTATTTTTGTCCCCTTGTTCACTTTTTTTTTTTTCATGCAACATTGGTTCTTTAAACAACCGCATTCTCTGAGAGTCACATAAAATGGGTTTGAGACATAGAGAACTAACTCTTATGAATGTTTTATTTACTTATCTGCCATTCTTATCAGTGGCCTTCTCCCCTGTCTCTGGTTACCTTTTTCACTTAGCTGGCCAACTGAAAATTAGATGAAGGATGGAAATAAATTGGCAGATTGCCTTTAGCTGCTAGACAAGGGTTCTTTCTTTCTGTGGCTTATTTTCACAAAGGGTTTTGTAGGCATTAGAAGTTTTGATACCAAGCAGCGTTGTCTCAAGATTGTAACCCGGGAGGATAAATGAAGAAATCAGGGTTGTTGGCTTCATGCTGCCAATTTTTGATGTGATGAAGTCACTTGTATCTTTTTCTAAAAATTGATGTATAGTTGATTTATAATGTGTTAGTTTCAGGTGTATGGAAAAGTGATTCAGTTATCTATTTTTTCAGAATCTATTCCATTATAGCTTTTTACAAGATATTAAATATGATTCCCTGTGCTATACAGTAGGTCCTTGTTGTTCATCTCTTTTGTATATAGCAGTGTGTATCTGTTAATCCTAAACTCCTAATTTATCCCTTTCCCCCCGTTCCCTTTTGGTAACCATAAGTTTGTTTTTCATGTCTTTGAGTCTATAGACACTTATACCTCTTGTTGTATAAGTGCACTTAAAAAAGTTATTTTGAATTATACTTGATGATGATGGTTATTTTGCTTTATATTTGGAAATAAGTACAGGCTAACCAAGAATGTTCCTCCTGCAGTTGTATGGCACACAGCCTGGATGGCATCATTTAGCAGCTCATGATTCTGTACAAAATCACTCTGCATACAAAAGAAGCACTTCTTGGTTATGTCTGATGTTTGTTGTGCTTGTCTTATTACAAAAGTATTTCTTGCAGTAAATTTGAAAAGTACAGATAAGCAACAAATCTATTCTTGTTGTTTAGTCGCTAAGTCATGTTCTTTTGCACCTTCACGGACTGTAGCCCACCAGGCTCCTCTGTCCATGGGATTTCCACGGCAAGAATACTGGAGTGGGCTGTCATTTCCTTTTCCAGGGCATCATCCCAACTCAGGAATCTATCTCCAGTCTCCTGTGTCAGCGGAGGAGCCACCAGGGAAGCTTCTAAGCAACAGATGTTGTTCAGTCGCTCGGTCGTGTCCAACTCTTTGCAACCCCATGAACTGCAGCACACCAGGCTTCTCTGTCCTTCACTATCTCCTGGAGTTTGCTCAGATTCATGTCCACTGAGTCAGTGATGCTATCTAACCACTTCATCTTCTGCCACCCTCTTCTTTTGTCTTCAATCTTTCTCTGCATCAGGGTCTTTTCCAATGAGTTGGCTGTTGGCAACAAGTGGCCAAAGTACTGAATCTTCAGCTTTAGCATCAGTCCTTCCCATAAATATTCAGGGTTGATTTCCTTTAGGATTGACTGATTTGATCTCCTTGCAGTCCGAGACTCTCGAGAGTCTTCTCCAGCACTTCTTTTTTTACCTTAAATAAATGGATATAAATCACTTGAATCTTGGCACCCAAAGATATCCACTAATAACATTTTATATTGTTCTTTATTCTTTTAAAGTGTATCTTTTAACATAAGCAGTATTATGCTATTCAAAATATTATTTGAATTCCCTTTTCTTTCAGCAATATATAAGATTATCTTTCCATGTCACAAAAATCTTCTAGAATATTGTATTTCATGGTTCTATAGTATATGATTCATATACATATAATTTATTTAACTGTTTTTTAGACATTTAATTTATATCCAGCATTTTGTAATTTTAAACACTTGTGCTTTAAACATCTTTGTTGCTACATCTTTGTGAACATTTGTACTCTATTCTTTAGATCAAAATCTAAGAGTATAAAAAACTTAAAGGGGTTTTAATATTTTCCTACCTGATCCCAAGAAAGTTATATTGGTATATACTTTTACCCATCAAATCATACTTAGGAAAATAGTAGGTGATGGATTATTTAAAAATTTTTCCAATTTGATAGATTAAAAGTGTGTCACTTATGTATGTAAATTTCTTTGATTATTACTGACATTGAGTTGTTTTAGGATTTTTACAATATACTTACTGATTTTTTAACCTATAAAAGCTTTTTATTTTAATTTGTGTATATTTACAATAAGAAATATATAAAGCATGGTTCTGAAGATAAACTGCTTGGGGCCCAACCAAGCTCTGCTTTGCTGGCCATGCTTAGAAAGACCTACATCCAATATTCTATTAATATTAATTATTGTTGTTTGGTTGCTCAGTTGTGTCAAACTCTTTGTGACCCTGTGGACTGCAGCATGCCAGGCTTCCCTGTTGTTCATCATCTCCCAGAGTTTGCTCAAACTCATATCCATTGAGTTGATGATGCCATCCAACCATCTCATCTTCTGTTGACCACTTCTTCCCCTGCCTTCCCAGCATCAGGGTCTTTCCACTGAGCCAGCTCTTTTTATCAGAAGGCCAAAGTATTGGAGCTTCAGCTTCAGCATCAGTCCTTCCAGTGAGTGTTCAGGGTTGATTTCCTTTAGGATTGATTGGTTTGATCTCCTTGCAGTCCAAGGTAATCTCAAGAGTCTTCTCCAGCACCATAGTTCAAAAGCATCAGTTCTTCAGTGCTCAGCTTTCTTTATAGTCCAACTCTCACATCTGTACATGACTATGTGTATGTATCTCTATCTACATCACAATTTCTAAAAGAAATAAAATGCTTGGGGGAAGTAGCTCTGAAAACTCTGGGGAGAGTTTTCCAGAAGATTGAAAGGGAAGTCCTAAACAGAGTTTCCTAAAGTGTTTCATGGGAAGTGATCTTGGAAAAAACATTCCCTGGCCAAATTAATTTGGAGTGATGTGCTCCAGCCTCTTCTTGGAAAATTGTCATGCCTGTTAAAGGCTCTGGAACTTTCTACAGGAAAAATGAAACAAAACAAAACACAACATTCTGGCTCAATTCTTTTAACTCAGAATTTCAAAACATATCTGACTTGAGACTACGTTTTTGTGTCTTAACATTCCAGCAAACCAATATTTTTTGAAACCCACTTTAGGTCACTCCTAAGGGAGTTATACAAAAACTCTTTGGAAGCCTGTGGGTCTCAGAAAAAGCTTTCTGGAGCCTGAAACAGCCAAATCATGATGTTTCTTCTTTCCTCTCTTGGTGTCCAGGTGAACATCAACTAAAGTGAATATTAGAGCTTACCTTGAAGAGGAAAAGAAGTCCAGAACCCACCCAACTTGGGGTAGGAGGAGGAATATCTTAATGAGGAAAGGTCAGACTTAAAGCCTGTCAACAAGAGTTGTTTAGTCTCTCAGTCGTGTCCACTCTGCAGTCCCATGGACTGTAGGCCACCAGGTTCCACTGTCCGTGGGATTCTGCAGGCAAGAATACTGGAGTGGGTTGCCATTTCCTTCTCCAGGGGATCTTCCCAACCTAGGGATTGAATCTGCATTACCTGCATTGGCAGGGGTTCCTGTGCATTAATATAGCAGGAAGGGTCTTCTCCTTGGCTGAGGCATAGCCCAGGAGCCTGACTGCAGTTGCTTACCTAGCCAGGAGGGGGCGCCTCTCTCCCCTGCAGGAAGCCCCAGGGAGGTGGCATCTGCGTGTACTGGGTCCATCCTGAGTGTACAGCACCATTCTAGGTTCCCTGGGGTGGCCCCAAGGAGACAGCCTCACTCTTACCTTACAAACTTAACAACCTAAATTGAGGAAATGAGAGTACAGGTATAAGGTGTCAGAAAAAATAAGATAATGTATTTTGTCCTGGGATATAGACTTTAAGATATTGAAGATATTTGGAGAAATGAGCTTGGAGTGTTTAGGAAAGACTCTCCTAGGATGTGGCAAGTAGAGCCGGAGGAGTGAATAGAATATAAAGGGAAAAACAAATATTATATATTAACTTGCGTATTTAGAATTTAGAAAAATGGTGCTGATGAACCTATTTGTAGGGTAGGAATAAAGAGGCAGATGTAGAGAATGGGCTTGTGGGCACAGGGTAGGAACGAGAGGGTGGAATGAATTGAGAGAGTAGCATTGACATAAATACACTACCATGTGTAAAATAGATAGCTAGTGCGAAGCTGCCGTATAGCACAGGGAGCTCGGCATTGGTGCTCTGTGATGACCTGGAGGGTGGGATGAATAGGAAGGTGGAAGGGAGGCTCAAGAGAGAAAGCATGTATGTATGCATACGGCTAATAAAGTAATGCTCAAAATTCTCCAAGCCAGGCTTCAGCAATACATGAGCCATGAACTTCCAGATGTTCAAGCTGGTTTTAGAAAAGGCAGAGGAACCAGAGATTAAATTGCCAACATCCTCTGGATCGTCAAAAAAGCAAAAAAGTTCCAGAAAAATATCTACTTCTGCTTTATTGACTATGCCAAAGCCTTTGACTGTATGGATCACAATAAACTGTGGAAAATTCTGAAAGACATGGGAATACCAGACCACCTGACTTGCCTCTTGAGAAACCTGTATGCAGGTCAGGAAGCAACAGTTAGAATTGGACATGGACCAACAGACTGGTTCCAAATAGGAAAAGGAGTGCGTCAAGGCTGTATATTGTCACCCTGCTTATTTAACTTATATGCAGAGTACATCATGAGAAATGCTGGACTGGATGAAGCACAAGCTGGAATCCAGATTGTTGGAAGAAATATCAATAACCTCATATATGAAGATGACACCACCCTTATGGCAGAAGGTGAAGAAGAACTAAAGAGCCTCTTGATGAAAGTGAAAGAGGAGAGTGAAAAAGTTGGCTTAAAGCTCAACATTCAGAAAACTAAGATCATGACATCTGGTCCCATCACTTCATGTCAAATAGATGGGGAAACAGTGGAAGACTTTATGTTTTTGGGCTCCAAAATCACTGCAGATGGTGATTGCAGCCATGAAACTAAAAGACACTTACTCCTTGGAAGGAAAGTTATGACCAACCTAGACAGCATATTAGAAAAGCAGAGACATTACTTTGTCAACAAAGGTCCATCTAGTCAAGGCTATGGTTTTTCCAGTAGTCATGTATAGATGTGTGAGTTGGACTATAAAGAAAGCTGAGTGCCAAAGAATTGATGCTTTTGAACTGTGGTGTTGGAGAAGACTCTTGAGAGTCACTTGGACTACAAGGAGATCCAACAAGTCCATCCAAAAGGAGATCAGTCCTGGGTGTTCATTGGAAGGACTGATGTTGAAGCTGAAACTGCAATACTTTGGCCACCTGATGCGAAGAGCTGACTCATTTTAAAAGACCCTAATGCTGGGAAGGATTGAGGGCAGGAGGAGAAGGGGACGACAGAAGATGAGATGGTTGGATGGCATCACGGACTCAATGGACATGAGTTTGGGTAGCTCTGTGAGTTGGTAATGAACAGGGAAGCCTAGCATGCTGCAGTTCATGGAGTTGCAAAGAGTTGGACAGGATTGAGTGACTGAACTGAACTGAGCTGGTGGCTGAGTCACTTTGTTGTCTATCAGAAACTAAAACATTGTAAAGCAGTTAGATTGTTACTATTCAGGCACTAAGTTGTGTCCAATTCTTTGCAGACTCATGGACTGCAGCATGCCAGGCTTCCCTGTGCTTCACCATCTCCGAAATTTGCTTAGATTTATGTCCATTGAGTTGGTGATACTCTCTAACCATCTCATCCTCTGCCACCCCCTTCTCCTTCTGCCTTTATCTTTCTCAGCATCAAGGTCTTTTCCTGAGAATTTGAAAAGATGGAGGTGAGAAGGGAAGACAATCATGCAGAGGAAAGGACTGGAAGAAGCACGTGGTTGGGGCAGGATTATGAAGTTCCGAAGGGAAGCCTCAGGCAACTCTGAAAGATGCTACACTCAACACAATTTTTCAGTTAGATTCCAAGAGTGGCTCGAAGTCTGAGCACCTCCTCCATGCCTTCTTCCCTGGCCACCTTAGTCTCTTCTCTGCTGAGGCAGTTGGGGTTGAGCAGCTGATCTGCTGTTCATGCTTCTGAGCTTGCCTTTTATGTCCTGTGAGTGTATCTTGTTTCCTCATTAGTCCCATGAGCTCTTTGAAGGCATAAGCACAATGGTCTTATTCTCTGCTTCCCCTTTTCTCTCCTAACCCTCAGCCCAAAGCATGTCACACAACGGTCAGGATAGATTATGCAGTCAGTAAGTGTCTGTGGATGGACCCATTGGATTCTGAATAAAAGCTTACATGCACATCTGTGAGTTCATTACATCATCACTGAAAGCATCCATTGCATTGTGGGTTGGACTGGGAAAGGAGGAGCTTCCCACATTCCAAGGTGGTTAGAGAACCTCATCTAAAATCTCTCTTTTGAGACCAGAGAGGCTTTTGCTTGTTCAATTCAGTGTAACTGTAAGTATTTGTTGAAAGAAAAGGATGTGAAAGTGAAGTTGCTCAGTCATGTCCGACTCTTTGTGACCCCATGGACTGTAGCCTACCAGGCTCTTCCGTTTATGGGATTATCCAGGCAAGAATACTGGAGTGGGTTGACATTTCCTTCTGCAGGAGATCTTCACAACCCAGGGATTGAACCTGGGTCTCCCACATTGTAGGCAGATGCTTTACCATCTGAGCCATCAGGGAAGTCCAGTGTTTGCTGAGTCCTAGCCAAACCATCCAAAACAACTGAGCGACTAAGCATAGCACAGCCTCAGTCTAATTTGGTGTCTCTCTGTGTGTTTGTGTAGTGGTGGGAGTGAAAGGGGAAGAAGAAGTTTCAAAGACAATGAGGATGTCGACCTACCCTCAAGAGGCTTACACTCTGGAAAGAAGAACCAAGGGGAGCACCATCATCTAGGAAATAATTGCCAGCCAGCCTTTAGGGGTGTAGGGTAAGAGGGGTTCATGCAGTTACATGTGTATTGTTACTTACTGTTCATAAAAGATGAATCGGGGTTCTCTTCTGTTGCTTTCTGCAGAGCTTCTTTTCTCATTGATGCTGACTGGCCTGCCAGCCTCCAGGGCTCATCCCTCTCCCTGCCAACCACCCCCCCCTGCCCCACCCAAGCCCTGGGGCAGTGACAGGTGGGTGCTGCAGCTGCTTGTCAATTTCAGAGTAACCCCTGTACCTCCAGGCACAGTCCACCAGAGGGTGCAAAACAGATTAAACACCCGTCATCAACGTGGTCTCTTCAGCTGATCAACCCAAACTGGACAGCTGAGGACTTTGCTTCTGGAAAATTTTCCACTTCTGAGTTCAGCCAGAAGGGTGTGAAAATGAGATCTGAATTAACTTTGGAGTAGATTTAGGGATTAAAAACATGCTTGCGTGCCCGCTTGTGTTTGTGTGTGTATGTAAAGAGGTCTTCTCTATAGGCAGAAAGGAGGCACTTGCCAACCTGTGGAATCTGGGAGACCTTCTGCCCTCACTCCCAAAATTTTTCCACCTCCCGGCTCCAGGCTAATCTTTCGGATGCCACAGAATCCGAAAGGTGTTCAGGGGTTGGTACTCCAAGGAGTAGTAACAATGCCTTATATTTATTTAGACCCTTGCATGCTTCCCTGATGGCTCAAATGGTAAAGAATCCACATGCCAATGTAGGAGACACAGAAGACATGGGTTCGATCCCTGGGTCGGGAAGATCCTCTGGAAGAGAAAATGGCAACCCACTCCAGTGTTCTTGCCTGGAGAATCTCATGGATAGTGGAACCTGGTGGGTTACAGTCCATGGGGTCGCAAAGAGTTGGACACAACTGAGCACACATACAGGCACATATATTTTCATACCTATGATTTCATTAGACCTTTTCAACAACCTGTAAAGCTGGTAATGTTGTTATAGATGTTTTATGGATAAGGAAACCTAGAGTCCTGAGGTTACACATTTGGTCAGTGATAGAGCTGCTGGATCAAATAGACATCTTCAAGGGCAGAACCTCTTACTCTTTTTCATTCCACTGGCCTGAATTCTCTCTTGAAATGATTCAAATTCAATTTTTTAAAAACATAGGTGGTTTGCGGGAGAAAGAAGAGAAGAGTGGAGGGAGGCAAGCTCTTGACAGAGGAGAGACAGGGCAGTGTAAGGGAAGTTTGGGGACCCAGAGACAAGAAGTGCTTCTTGGGCCAGTTGTGTGTGTGTGTGTATGTGTGTGTGTGTGTGTGTGTGTGTGTGTGTGTGTGTGTGTGTGAGAAAGAGAGAGAGAGAGAGCACCATATTCACTTGTATATATATGAACCCAGAGTAAGCATCACCTCACAGAGAACCCTCTTTAGTCATATTGGTTGACCTGGACTTCTGCTGCTACTGTGAAATAGATGAGAAAATCAAGTTTTAAACCAAAAGTAATAGACAACAAGGAGATCAAATCAGTTAATCCTGATTATTCATTGGAAGGACTGATCCGAAAGTTGATGTATTTGCTGAATCCTAGCCAAAGCGTCCAAAACAACTGAGCGACTAAGCACAGCACAGCCTCAGTCTAATTTGGTGTCTCTGTTTATTTGTGTAGTGCTGGGAATGCAAGGAGAGGAACCCTGATTATTGATTGGAGGAGCCTGGTAGGCTACAGTCCGTAGGGTCTCAAAGAGTCGGACACAACCGAGTGACTTCACTTTCACTTTCCTTGTACTTTGATCCTGAGGGGGGCTGCTGGAAGACATTTATAAAACTCAGGTAGATTGCTTTACTTTTCTTTTTGAAAATCTTAAATAGCTCCACTGTTTCTTTTTTTAAAAACAATGTTTTTTTTTTTGAAATATAATTCACATACTGTAAAATTCACCTACTGTAACCGCATGATTCAATGCAATTAACTGCATGACTCGGTAGTTTTTAGTATAGTCACAGACTTGTGCAGCCCATCACCACTATTTGAACTGAATCGTGTGCCTGTAAAACTCAGGTGTTGAAATACTAACCCCAGTACCTCAGAATGTGACTGTATTTGGAGATATGGCCTTTAAAAATTAAGTAGGATAAAAGGAGTTTGTATGGATGAGTCCTAATCCAATATGGCTGTGTCTTTCTAAGAGGAGGAAATGGAAACACCGACAACTCACAGACGGAGAGGCTAACACATGAGGACACAAAAGTCAAGAGGAAGGCTTCAGAAGAAGCCAAACCTGCTGACACTTTGATCTTGGACATCTAGCCTCTAGACTGTGAGAAAATAATTTTCTGTTGTTCAAGCCACCCTGTCTGTGTGTTTTGCTTTTGTCTGTTTTCTCTATGTGCTTCCCTGGTGGCTTAGGGAATCTGCCTGCAATGCGAGAGACCTGGTTCGATCCCTCAGTCAGGAAGATCCCCTGGAGGAGAGAATGGCAACTCACTCCAGTATTCTTGCCTGGAGAATCCCATGGACAGAGAAGCCTGGTGGGCTACAGTCCATGGGGTCGGGAGTCGGAGATGACTGAAAGACTAACACACATTTTCTCTATAATTTTTCTTTTCTCTACTTCATTTGTTTTCACTCTTACATGATTTCCTTTTGCTTTGAGGATAGTTAACCCCTATTTTCTTATTTCTTATGTCAAAGGTTAAACTAATGAGTGGAACTCTTTCTTTTAAAAAATACATGTATTCACAAAAATTTTCAAAGTACTGCTTTAGTTATATCCTTGAAGTTTCGGGATATTGTTTTTGTTTTCATTTGTCTCAGAGTATTTTGTTTCCCTGTGATTTTTCCTTAAATCATTTAAGAGTGTGTTATTTAATAACCATATATTTGCACAATTCCCAAATTCCCTGTTACGTTTTTCTCATTTCATTCCATTGCTGTCAGAGAATGTGCTTTGTATGATTTCAGTAGTTTTAAGTTTGTTGCAGCTTGTTTTATAGCCTAGTTTGTGTTCCATTCTGGAGAATATTCTGTTTGTGCTTAAGAAGAATGTGTATTCTGCTGTTGTTGGCTGGTGTGTTCTAAAGTCATCTTTTAGGTCTAGTCAGTTTATAGTGTGTCCACATTCCCTACACTCTTGTTGATCTTCTGTGCAGTTGTTTTAACTATTATGCAAAGTAGTATATTGAAGTCTCTAGTTGTTATTGTTGAATTGCAAATGTCTTCTTTATTTTGTTTTTTTATGAGTTTAGCCATACAATGACATGATATCACCATGGGTTTACATATGTTCCCCCTCCAGAACCCCCCTCCCTCCTCCCTCCCCCTGGGAAATCTCGTTGCCCCAGCCCCGAGCATCAATCCTGGGCTGGCGATTGATTAGACATATGATAATTAACATGTTTCAATGCCATTCTCCCATATCATCCCACCCTTGCCCTCATCCACAGAGTCCATGAGTCTATTCTATACATCTGCATTCCTTTTGCTGTCTCGCATGCTGGGTTCTCGTTACCATCTTTCTAAATTCCATATATATGCGTTAGTATACTGTATTGTTGTTTTTGCTTCTGGCTTACTTCACTCTGGATAATGGGCTCCAGTTTCGTCCATCTGAGTAGAACTGCTTCAAATGAATTTTTTTTTAATGCTGAGTAATATTCCATTGTGTATATGTACCACAGCTTTCTTATCCATTCATCAGTTGATGAGCATCTAGGTTGCTTCCATGTCCTGGCTATTGTAAACAAAGCAGCGATGAACATTGGGGTACACGTGGCTCTTTCAATTCTGGTTTCCTCGGTGTATATGCCCAGCAGTGGGATTGCTGGGTCATATGGCAGGTCTATTTGCAGTTTTTTAAGGAACCTCCACACTGTTTTCCATAGTGGCTGTACTAGTTGCAAATGTCTCCTTTAATTCTATTTTTGCTTCATGTATTTTGAGGACTCTGTTGTTAGATGCACATATATTTATAATTATAACATGTTTTTGATAGCTTGAGTCTTTTAAAATTGTACAAGAACCCTCTTTATTTCTAGTAACTTTTTCATTTTAAAGTTCATTTTGTCTCTGAGGTGCTGTGTCTTATAGACACAGTATAGGCAATCCAGCTTTCTTAGAGTTGCAATTTGCATGGTATATTTTTTTCTACCCCTTTTCTTCAAACTATATATATATATATATTTGAATCTAAAATGTGTCTCCTCTAAACAGCATATACCTGGCTCTTGTCTTCTTATTCATTCTACCAATATTTGCCTTTTAACTGTATTAGTTTATTCATGCTTAATGTTCTTATTGACATAGTTTGATTTATGTTTGCTGTTTTGCTTTTGTTTCCAATATCTGTGTATTTGTGTTGAATGGATATTTTCCAGTGTAATTTTGTAATAATATTAATAAATTTTAAAACTGTGTTTTTAATCTATTTTCCTAGTGATTACTCTAGGGCTTACAGGACATTTGTTAATTTAACAGAAAATACATGCTTACAGGTAAGAATCAGATTTAGTCTAACATAATTACAATGAAATAGAGAAAATTTACTCATATGTGCTTTATTTCCCCTTCTCATATTTTAGCTATTATTTTTATACATATCACATATACATGTTATAAACCCAACTATACCTTATTGACAGTATTACTTTGCATATTTTAGTCTGTGAGCTTAGAGAGAAGAGTAAATACATATTTATAGTTTTTTTTTTTTTTTACATTTACCTTCTTATTTACCATTTTTGGCTTTAAAAGTTTCTTCTTGCAGATTTGAGTTGCCCTCTTATGTCATTTCCTCACGAGTATAGCTTTATGTAAATATTTGTCAAATATGTTACATTTCTATATTTTGTAGGCTCAACAATAAATTATATATATATGTGTATGTATATATATAATTTTATGCAATAGCTTTTACAATCAGCTCTGAGGAGAAATATTCCTGTCTTTTATAATCAAGTATATGATAACCTATGCTGACATCCTTTGTTCCTGTGGGTTTGAATCTGTTTGGTGTCACTTCTTTTCTGCTTAAAGACCTCTCTTTGTATTTTTTGAAAGACTGGTCTACCAACAATGAATTCTCTTTTTTAATATCTTGGAATGTATTTATTTTGCCTTAAGTTTTGAAAGATAGTTTTGCAGTGTGTAGTATTTTGATTGACTTTTAGAAACCAGCACTTTGCACATGTCATCCCACTGACTTGTGGCCTCCTTTGTTATTTTATTAGAAGTCAACTGCAAATCTTACTGAGATTTCTTTCTATATATTATATTGAATCACTATTGTATTGGTCCTTTCAAGATTGTCTCTGTCTTTCAACGTTTGATTGTGATGTGTTTTGGTACTGATCTCATTGCATCTGTTCTACGTTGAGGTTTTGAGCTTCTTGGCTGTGTAGATTAATATTCTTCATCAAATTTCTAAAACGTGCACCGATTATTGCTTTAATTTTTAAATTATTTATTTATTTTTGGCTGTGCTGGGTCTTTTGTTTCTATGTGTGGGCTTTCTCTAGTTGTGGCCTGGGGGAGGGCTTCTCGTCAGGGTGGCTTCTCTTGTTGCGGAGCACAGGCTATAGGCACTGGGCTTCCGTAGTTGCAGTGTGTGAGCTCTAGGGCGCTCAGGCTTCAGTTGTTTCAGCTTACAGTTTCTAGAGTGCAGGATCATTAGTTGTGGAGCATGGGCTTAGTTGCTCCATGGCACGTGGAATCTTTTCAAACTAGGGATCAAACCCGCGTTCCTTGCATTGGCTGGTGGATTCTTTATCCATTCTGTCACCAGGGAAGTCTGCTTTAGATATTTTTTATGCTCCCCTCTGTCTCTCCCCTCCTTTTCTAATACTTCCATTTAGTGTGTGTTTGAGTGCTTAAATACTATCTCTATTTGTCAGAGGTCTTCATTTTACTTTATTCTTTTCTCTTTCAGTTTTCAGATTGCATGATCTGTGTTAATCTGTTTTAAAGGCATCTGATTCTTCCTTCTATCAGCTTGTATCTACTGTATAGCTTCTCTAGTAAAATTTTCATTTCTATTATTGTACTTTTCAACTCTAGAGTTTCCACTGAGTTATTTTAAAAATAACCTTTATCTCATTTTGATATTCTCTTATCATTTTTCCTTTTTTTTGATTCTTTAGATATGGCTTTCTTTAATTCTTTGAACACATTTATAATAACTGCTTTGAAGTTCAATTGACCTTTGAGCAACGTACATGTTAGGGGTACTGACCTGCTCCATAGTCAAAATTCTGTGGATAACTTTTACTCCACCAAACCTTAGCAATTATTAGTTAAATAACCTACTGTTGAATGGAAGTCTTACTGAAACATGATCAGTTAACATATGTTTTTATGTTATATGTATAAAATATATTTTATACACTATGACATACTTAACTTTTTCTTAATTTTTTTGGTATTTCTAGGCTATGTGGTTCTTCTGTGAATTTTTTCAAATTTTTGCAAATCTCAAAATTTGTCTACTACATCTATTGTGAAAAAATTCCATATAAGTGGACCTATGTAGTTTCTACCTCTGTTACTTAAGGGTCAACTCTACTGTCTGTTAAATCAGATACTCGGGCCCTGTCCTAAGTATATTCTGTGTTTACTTTTTTGTGTATGTATGGGTCACACCTTCCTGTTTCTTTGCATGTCTCATAAGTTTTTATTTGCAGTTGACATTTTCTATACTATATTGTAGCATTTTTGGATACTGATCTCTTCTCCTGAAATGTAAAAATGGGCAGTAAAATGAATATACAGTTAGATCTGACTTCTGATCTATTTCTTTATCTTAGTTTTCTCAGATGTGGAAGACATACTGAAGAAAGAGAAGTAGAGATGTATCCAGGAAAGAAAAGAACGAGAAGAGGTATAAACATTCTTGTTCTAGAGGATGATAGATATCTCTTTCCTACTTCCCTGGTTGAGTATCATGGGATGTATGGAGTGAGAGGACAGCAGGAAAGAGAGCCAAAATAAAGAGAAATAATTTCTCTATATTCTCTTTTTGAGAGTAGTAATCTGATTTTACATTGAACTACTTAAAAAAAAAAAAAGCTTCTGAACTGTGTGCTTTTGGGAAAAAAAGTGAGAGTAAGACAAAGTCCAAAGGAGAATAAAGGAGAGATGTTTATTTAGCATTGTCTTTGACAATGAGAAATGAGCCCTTTGAGTTTTCTGTCTAAATCAAGTAGTGCAGGGGGCTAGAAGAGTAACTAAGGGGTTTTCTTTTTAAGGAGCAAAGTCCCTACTGATTAGGAGGAGTTTGAATTTGACTGGATTGTGTCCTTGTGTTGTCTCGGTCTGCCAACATAGTTTTCTTCATTTTCTAACAATGTCATATCCTTTAATTTGAGGGTGGGAAGGTTCTCTTCCTCCATTTCTCGTGTTCAAGAGGAGCAGTTAACCCCAGTCCTTATCTCTCATCCTTCAGTTTTCCATGCACCTTCTGTGAACTTTCCTGAATTCATGTGATAAACATATTTTTTCCCTTTCTTAGGTCAGTCAAAGTTTGTTTCTGTTGATCACCATAAAAAAAAAATCCCTCTACACCCAGACCCACGTGCTAGATGTCCCTGAAGAATTTTATAGTAGTTGATGAAATCCTCTAACACATGATAATATTACTAGCCAAACAACGTTGATAATAAAGCAAACATCTATTTCACATTCAAAGACAGTGAAAAAAAAAAAGAGAGAGAGAGAATGACTATAAAATGAAGAATTTGTTTAAGAGCTTGATACTACTGATCCTTGAAATGCTAGTCCAGAGGAAATTTTGAAAGGGTAGCTGAATGCCAGAATGACTCAATTTAGATTTTGAGGAGGGGATTGGAAGAAAAGTGGAAAGAGGTCAAGCTATTCCTTTAAACTATTTTAAAGATGCAAACAAAGAGCTAACTATAACGCAGAAACTAGTATGAGAAAATCCTGCTCACTCTGCCAAAGCAAAGTTCCGTGCCCTGACTGTTTCGTCCTTAAGTCCTACGCCTCTGGGACTTTTGTACAATGAGCTGCCCTCTAGCACTTCCTGCTGGAAGGGCTGCCCCTGCTGCAACTGCCGCAGTGTTGACAGGTCTTCCCAGTGCTCCCCTTCCCTGCAGGGTCATCTGTCACCCCTGTTCCTTGCCGAGCTTCCACCTCCCTGCTGCTTTTCTCCTCTGTGCTCTGTGGCCAGGCTCTCTGCTGATCTCATGCCAGGGCTTTTATATCACTGTCTCCTGTCTGTTTTGCTCCTGCTCTCATCTCTTCCAGCTAAGGCGAGACTCTGTCTTCCCTTCTGGCAGAAAGAGTAAATTCTTCAACACCTCATTCCACGAAGCTCCCTCCAGACAAAAACAAACGCACTGATCCTGGCTCACAAACATGAGTTCTGTTGGTTAGCTGTCAGTGCTTTTCAGGACTCAGGAAGCAGAGGGTCCCAGGATCAACAGGAGGTTCCAATTCCATAAAAATTAGGCTCTCACCTTACTGTTTCTCCAGGGTGAGAAGGGCAAACAGTGGTCTGACCCTTGAGGCAGAAGCACTGGGTGCAGCCCTGTACCTTCCTTGATCCCCAGGTTTCTCTATGGGGGACTACAATCAACTTCCTGCTTTTATGCCTATAGCTCTATGAGGTCCCATCACACTTAGTGTATGTGAACTTTTTCATGCTATTTCCCATTCATTTTATCCCTCTGTCTGTTTTATGACTCTGGGTGTCCTGCCTCTCCCTGCTTCTCCCTACCAAACACCAGCAGTTACCTGAAGTCACATCCTCATGGACTGTCAACACATTAGGAGCAATTCTAGACTGTCAGATTTTCAGTTGAGAATACATTTTGGGGAATTTTGGTGCTGGAAAAGGTTGAGGACAGGAGGAGAAGAGGGTGACAGAGGATGAAATGGTTGAATGACATCATCGACTCAATGGAAATAAGTTCAAGCAAACTCCAGGAGACAGTGAAGGACAGGAAAGCCTGGTGTGCTGCAGTCCATGGGGTGACAAAGAGTCAGACACGACTGACCTGACTGACAACAACTGTGTTGCAGAGAAGACGTATGGATTTTTTTTGTGCAGACAAAGTTGACACGTTGCCAACAAATACATCTATTCGCCTCAGCATACTCCTTCAACTCCAAAGGTAGGTGTGTGTGCCAGTGTGTGGGCGAGTCATGTCACCCCTCCTTTGGACAATCTAATGTTTGAGTGTTGGGGATCAGTAAGCATTTAAAAAGCTTTTTAGTTTTTATTGGAGTATAGCCAATTAACAACATTATGATAGTTTCAGGTAGACAGCAGAGGGACTTAGCCATACATGTACATGAACCCATTCTCCCCCAGACCCCTCACCCATCCAGGCTGCCACATGACATGGAGCAGAGTTCCCTGAGCGTTGCAGTGGGTCCTTATTGGTTATCCATTTTAAATATAGCAGTGTGTACTTGTCCATCCCATACTCACTAACTATCCATTCTGTCCACAGAGAATAGTAAATTTTACTTCTTCTGTTTTTCAGAGACGTTCACTGACTTGCACGTGATGATCTGTGTACTTGACCAATTCTTTAGAGAAAAGGAGAGGAGAGAAAGGTCACACAAGTATGAGAGAATTGAAAGAGGCGTGAATCCTAGTTCTTTTTTCTTTACTTTTAAACAAAGATTAAACTAAGAAAATTGGGGCAAAGATGACAATGGAAGATAGACAAAATATGGCAGGTTTTAGCAAAGCATTTTTAACACTCTAAGGCTGAATGAAAGTCCAAAGGAAAAAGTCCATTTTTGATAGTGTGGGAAAGATTAAAAGAAAACAACCTTGAGAAAGCAGCATGTTTTTTAAAAAATTTATATAGCTATACATATACACATATGTAGATATAAAATTATGACTGATTTGCCTTGTTGATGGTAAAAACATGATTTTAGAATTAAAAAATTCTAAACTTTCAGAATTCATGTCAGAATTAATGACACAGGATCTCACATAAAACAAATCCTGGTTGGAAAGATTCAGAATACTTCAGATTGAGGTTCAGTGGGTAGTTATTGAAAGCTTATTACATGAAAAGATTTATATCTGAGGCTTTCATGTATGTGATCTCATCGAACACCCAAAGTAATCTTATAAAATTGTCATCATTATTCCCATTTTACAGATGAGAAAACTAAAGATTGAGCCAATTAAGTTATTTGAGTGAGAGTGAGAGATGAAACTATTCCCTCCTACATCCTCCCCAGCTTTATTGAGGTATAATTGACAGGTATAATTGTAAGATATTTAATGTATACAATGTGATGATCTGATGTACATATGCATTGTGAATGATTCCCCCATCAAGTTATTTAACACATCACACTTCACATATTTACGTTATTATTATTATTATTTTTGGTGAGAACAGTTAAGTTCTACTCTGTTAGTAAATTTCAGTTATAAATACAAAACACAATGCAATGTTTTCCACTATCATCCTATAAGATCCTCAGGTCTTATTCTTCTTATAAGTGAAACTTGGACCCTTTCATCAGTTGCTCCCTATTTCTTCCAGCTCCAAGCCCCTCACCGTCACTTTTCTACACTCTGTTTCTATGAGTTGCACTTTTTTTTAGATTCCACATATAAATGATACCATCTTCCTAATGTTCTTGAACTGTTGCAAAACCAGTACAATTAGTGAGACCCAACAGAAGCCAAAGGAAATGACTGACAATGAGAAACGAGCAGAACCCTCTTTCCAGGCAGGAAAACTGGCAGGCAGGCAATTAGCCAGGTGCCTAGGGGAAAACAGAAACTTTCTCCAAGGATGGTACAGAGCCCTTGACTGCCAAAACCCTGGGGTTTTGCAGGGGCTCCTTATCCAGGCTTGAGATCCATCAGGCAGAAGTGAGAACCCTGGGAGAAGGGCACATACCCTCCACCTCACAGAGCACATTTCACAACTGTTGGAAATGTGACAGGTCTATGAAAAACTCAAGTCTTTTAAATAGTCATGTATCTTTTGGGGGCCTGTAAAAGGCTCAATTTTTTCATCATGATGGAGAATGAAATTAGCAGAGTACAACTATGAACACTTGTAGGACTTGTTCTTTGATTGCAGGAGGGTTCAACCTACCCAAAGCTCAAGATGATGTACTTAGCTCACCTTGACTGGCACGCAGGGGTCTTACTCCTTTTAAAGGACCTTTCCTACCTAATAAACCTACCTAGTGGAGAGACCCCCATGCCTACTCCTGACCACATTAAGCTACTCTGAGTGAAATCCTGCCCTGACCAAACATTTTATTCATGTTCTGCTCATGTTTCTCTTAGACATCTGTGGGGCTGAATCTCTTTATTTCAAAATGAGAGACATTGCTTCAAAAGTCATTGTCTTGAAGAATGCCAGCAGTGTAAATGCTCAGGCAAGAGTGAAAATAACTGATGCTCAAGCTTATTTGGGGGGCAGGTTTGGGTAGAGCCAAGGAAGGATTCATGGGCTTCCCTCGTGGCTTAACAGTAAAGAATCTATCTGCCAATGCAGGAGACATGGTTTCAATCTCTGGGTTGGGAAGATCTCCTGGAGAAGGAAATGGCAGCCCATTCCAGTTTTCTTGCTGGGATAATCCCATAGAGAGAGGAGCCTGGTGAGCTACAGTCTATGGTGTCGTAAAGAGTCAGACAGGACTGAGCAACAATAAAAGAAGGATCATGGTGGTGATTTAGTGTAAGAGAATTCTACTAGCTTTGGAGTCTGAAGCTCAAGATGCCAGGTTTGGCATTCAGCATTAAGGGGTGATTTTATTTTTTATTAAAGATTTTTTTTTTGCATTCACATATGAATTTTTTGAAAAATACTTATCTATTTGGCTGCTTCAGGTCTTAGTTGCAGCAGTCGGGGTCTTCATTGTGTCCTACGGGACCTTTTGCTGTGGCGCACAGATTCTCTAGTTGTAATGTGAGGGGTTATAGTTGCTCTGAGGCATGTGGGATCTTAGTTGCCCAATCAGGGATGAACCTACATTCCTGCATTGTGAGGCAGATTCTTAACCACTGGACCACCAGGGAAGTCCTCTAAAATACTTTGATTGATGTATAGCTTCTGTGTAATGTCATATAAGTTACAGGGTATAATATAGTGATTCAAAATTTTTAAAGGTTAATCTTCATTTATAATAATTATAAAATACTGGGTATATCCCATAAGTTGTATCCTTGGAGTTTATTTTATATGTAATAATCTGTACTTTTTAATCTCCTACCCTTATCTTTCTCCTCTCCCCCCATCCTTCTCTCCACTGGTATCCTCTAGTTTGTTCTCTATATCTGGGTCTGTTTTCGTTTGGTTATGGTCACGATGTTTCTGTATTTTTTAGATTCCACACATAAGTGATGTCATACAGTATTTGTCTTTTTCTCTCTGACATTTCGCTTAGTGTAATACCCTCCAAGTCCATCTATGTTGCTGCAGATGGCAAGATTCCATTCCTTTTTATGGCTGAATAGTACTCCATTGTGTGTGTCTATACATTTCACATATTCTTTATCCATTCATCTGTTGATAGACACTGAGTCTGCTTCCAAGTCTTGGTAATTGTAAATAATGCTGCTAAGAACATTGGGGTGCATGTTATCTTTTCAAATTAGTGGATTTTTATTGGATATATACCCAGAAGTGTAATAACTGGACTTGTATGGTAGTTCTATTTTAGTTTTTGTTGTTGTTGTTGTTGTTTAATATTTATTTATTTGGCTACATGGGGTCTTAGTTGTGGCATGCAGGATCTTAGATCTTCATTGCAAAATGTGGAATCTTTAGTTGGGCATGTGGGAATCTAGTTTCCTGACCAGGGGTTGGACCCAGGTCCCCTGCATTGGGAGGGTGGAGTCTTAGCCACTGGACCACCAGGAAAGTCCTTATTTTTGTTTTTTTGAGAAACCTCCATACTATTTTCCACAGTGGTTGCACTATTTGACATTCCCATCAACAGTGTGTGAGGATTCTAAGGGATTAATTTAAATGAGAGATTTCTATAAAGTAGACATATATAGTAGTATTTAATGAGGAGATAGGTAAGATAAAATGTCTGAAAACATTAGGTATGGGACCTGGAATATAAAGACTCAAAGACAGTGATGAACTGAAGGTAGGTTTGGAAGTGGCAGAAAGGGAAAACAGGCTAAAGGGAAGCTAGTTACTTGAATACCCATTCCCCTTTTTGGGCTTTCCTGGTGGCTCAGATGGTAAAGAATCTGCCTGCAATGCACGAGATCTGGGTTCAGTCCCTGGGTCATGAAAATCCCCTAGAGGAGGAAATGAAAACCCATTCTAGTATACTTGCCTGGAAAATCCCATGAACAGAGGAGCCTGGTGGGCTACAGTCCACGGGATTGCAAAGAGCTGAACATGACTGATCTACCTTCACTTTCTTTTTTTCCCCTCCACTTTCATGGGGCAACTCTAGGGGGCTCAGAGGTAGAGGTTCTCAATATGGGCTAGTTTCCCTTCCTGTTCTCTCTCAATGGAGTGGATCTGAGGGCCGAGTGTGATATTGCTTGCTTCAATGACAGAAATGCTTCAGTTTTTTTCAAGTGAAAAAACAGGTTAAAAACCAGTTCTGTACCAAAATCCACCTGAGAATGAAAAAGGACTGTTGGTTTCTATTTGACTGTGTGGGGTTTCCCCCAGGCCCCTGGAATCCTGCAGAGTACACTAGCCTTGACTGCCACAAAAAAAGACTTAGGAAAACGAAGTCACTCTTGAGATTGCCAGAGTGGAATTTTGAACATCTGGGAGCATCAGGTCAAGAACTATCTTTGGCTCAACTGCCACTTTTCCTTCTTTGGGATGATCCAGAGGAAGAGAGTTGAGCAGTAAAGAAAGGGAATTGCTCAATTGCAAATTCCTCTGATATCAGGCTGGAAGGAAAGGCTTTTTCTGACCCTGATGACACCGTTCTGAAAACTTTAGCCGCTGAGACAATGCACAGTTGACTTTTGAGATGGTGATTGATTTGATGAGTACAGGTAAGCTCTTGGACTTGAAATTTGACCGGGAAAGGGCACCAGAAGAGGCAGTACTGACTCTAGAAAATTCTACATTAGTAGCAATCTGTTTGCAAGCATGGGTTGGAATAGGACAGCGTGTGCCGGGGTGGGTCAGGGGTTTGTTGCGAGTAGTAGGTACACTGCTTTTAGAGAATATATGGCACAGGGGCAGGATGGAGATCATGCTGTTTCTTTTTTTTTTTTTTTCAGAAAGTTCCTTTGTTAAATTACTATAAATTAATATTAATATTAATTAAGCACCATCTGCAGCCTAAAGAAATGATGTTCTGTTGTTATTTTAGTCACATCTGACTTTGCGTCCTCGTGGACTATAGCCCGCCAGGCTCCTCTGTCCATGGGATTTCCTAGGCAAGTGGGAAATATTGAAGTGGGTTGCCATTTCCTTCTCCAGGGGATCTTCCCACCCCAGGGACTGAACCCATGTCTCCTGCATTAGCAGGCAGATTCTTTACCACTGAGCCACCAGGGAAGCCAAGGTATTAGCTTAGTTATGTTTAAAATGAAGGGAGTCATCTAGATCGGCACAGTCATGTAAAAATATAATGTGAGAAATATATACAGTAAAACTTTGTAGCAGCCACATTTTACAAAGTCCAAAGGAACAGCTCAAATGACAATATTCTCTTTAACCTCATATATCCATATTATTACCATTTCAACAGGTAATCCATATAAGATTTACAAATGAGATATTTTACACCTTTTTTTTTGGTATTAACTCTTTAGAGTCCAGTGTGTAGCTGAGTGTCATGGCACATCTCAACCAGACCAACGCATCTGAAGTGCTCAGTGGCTCCACGTGGTCCGCGGCTGCCGTATTGGACAGCGTGAATCAGGATGAGGTCTGAAGGCACATCCAGCTATGACATTCTCTGATTCCATGACAGGCCACCCCTGGACTGCTTAGCCCTTTTTGTTAGTTATCCTTCTTCTTCTGGGCCATCAATTTTCAAGGAGTCCTGTGTCAACCTGAGCCCAGGAAGAAATAACATATCACTAGACCCTCCTGTCCCAGGTAGGCTGCAGACCTCCCAGGAACAAAGCAATTAACTTACCTTGGGAAACTGCTTTGCAATCCCGTGTGAAAGGAGATGATACATACAAATGCAAAGTAATTACTCTGTGAGCATGTCTTCTTACACAGTCATCTACGTAAGCACACTCTGTGATGCATATTCCTGCCCGAAGCCTCAGGAAACCTAATTAACTATCTCCTGTAAAGTGCAAGAGATGTTCCAGATGAAAGGTGGCCAGTGGGAGCCAAGCATTAACCCGAGGAACATTTGATTGTGCCCATCCCTAGGCTGCACCATTACAAGCCTGGACTGACGTCAGTCACTTTCTGCAGGTAGCAGCTCACCTGCCTGGGGAAAGATGTAATGGGAGGGTTAAGGCCCTACTAGGTGACCCATTAAAAGAAAAAAAAAAGAAACACCCCCAGACTTTTGCTCCAGGGGCCTTGCTTGGTCATAGGTTCCAAGAGGCAGATCCCATTTCCCCTAAATTGCACACGTTGCCTAATTGAGCCCTCTTCTCCTAAAGCTGAAGTCACTTCAGATAAATGTGAGTCAGAAACAGCCATGTGGTTTCCTTTGCTTTGAAGGCAGTTTTCCGTCTCTTAACTTGAGTTGATCTTCAAGACAAATGTGAAGAAAGTGGGGTTTATCTCCAGCGCATGTCTATTTCCTGTTTCCAAGGCCCCTTACTTTTCCCAAGGACTCAGCTATCTAGCAGTCCACCCAAACCCTTGCTTCTGTCCTTCATCCCCTCCTGTCCTACTGTCTCCAAAGTGGGTCCTGGCCTTATTTACTCCCCCTCTCATCTTTTTAAAGTCTTTATTGATTTTGTTGCAACATTGTTTCTGTTTTATGTTTTGGTTTTGTGGGGCTTCTTTGGTGGCTCAGAAGGTAAAGAATCTGTCTGCAATTTAGGAGAGTTGGGTTGGATCCCTCAGTTCAGTTCAGTTCATTTCAGTTCAGTCGCTCCTTTGTATCCGACTCTTTGCAACTCCATGGATCCCTGGGTTAGATTCCTCGGAAGAGGGCGTGGCAACCCACTCCAGTATTCTTGCCTGGAGAATTCCATGGACAGAGGAGCCTGGGGGGCTATAGTTTATGGAATAGCAAATAGTTGGACACAACTGAATGACTAACACACTTTCTGGTCTTGAGGCATGTGGGATCCTAGCTGCTTGACCAGGGATCCAGTTCACCAGAGCCAGATCTTCCCCTGTATTGGAAGGTGAAATTCCAACCACAGGACCACCAGGGAAATCTGACCCTCCCATCTTTATATCTGCTTTCTCACCATCTCATGGCAATTTCACCACATTCATTCTCCCAGATGTGAAACTGCAGTGGTTTGTCTCATTTGCTCTTTCCTGCCTTGATCCATTCCTTAACTCAGCATCTGTGTGTATCAGTTGGTTTGCTTGGTAGGTGATGAACCAGGCTTCAGAAGTGAGATGCTTATCTTTGAATGATTCATTTGTTCTGTCTGTCCTATGCTGATGTTCCCTGAGTTTCAAGATTCCTTATTCATTCACTAAATGTTCTCCTCATCTCACACATTTCCCTGAGGCCTGCTGCCCTTAGTAGTGAAGGCTGTGAACTGTGCAGCTCCATACACTACCATGATGGAGCTCAATTCTACAACAGATGGTCCTGCTTTCCCTTTGAGGTCTCAGCTCTGCTGAGGACTCCTACATCTGTATCTCCAGACCTCTCCCCACTCTTGAATCCTAGGGATAGATATACTTTTCTCCCTCCCCACTGCTTTTTTTTTTTTTTAATTGTAACACATACCTACCCAAAGTGTGACGAGGGTGCTATCTTAGATTAAGAAACTTTAACAAAAAGCCCACAGACTGGGTGGTTTAAACAAGAGACATTTTCTTCTCACAGTTCTAGAAGCTGTGAAGCCCAAGAACCAGGTGCTGGCCAATTTGGTTGTTGATGAGGACCCTTTTCCTGGTTTGCAGATGGTTTTCTTTGGATCCCCCCATGGTGGAGAGGGAGGGAGAGAGAGAGAGAGAGAGAGAGAGAGAGAGAGAGAGAGAGAGAGAGAGAGAGACACTTAGTATAAGAGCATTAATCCCATCATGGTGCCTCCACCCTCATGACCTAATCACCCCAAAGACCCCACCTTCAAATATAATCACACTGAGGATTAGTGTTTTAACATAAGAATTTTGAGGGGGCACAACCATTCAGTCCTTAACAGGTGCTAATCTTAAGTGCACAGTTGCTATGTTTTCGCATATGTGTGTTCTCTATCCAGTTCAAAATATAGAACCTGTCCAGCTTTCTAGAAGGTCCCTTCATGCTTCTCTTCAGCCAGGCTGGACCATCCTCTGGAAGGTAACATTTTTAAAACTTTTTAACCACAGATCAGTTTTGCTTGTCCTTGAACTTTGGATACACAGACTAGAGTCTGTATTCTTCTTTGGGCAGGCTTCTTTAATTTAGCCTTGTTGTTGGTTCTGTGAACATTCAGGTCTGTATTTCTAGTAGGATAGTCTTCTGCCATGTATCCACAACCAAATACACTTTTCTATATTTTAAAATCTGATCGAGGGTCACTATCATCAAAAGAATTAATACTGACCTAAAATAATCATTAGCATCTCAAAGAGATAAAATGTACATTAAACACTTTGCCTGATTCTCAGGTGCCTGCCTGTGCAAATGCTCAGTTGTGTCTGACTCTTTGTGACCTCATGGACTGTAACCCATCAGGCCCCTCTGTCCATACAAGAAAACTGGAGTGGGTTGCCATTTCCTTCTCCAGGGGATCTTCCCAGCCCAGGGATTGAACCCGTGTCTCCTGCATTGATAAGCGAATTCTTTATCACTGAACCACCTGGGAAGCCTGTAGTTAAAGTCAGAACAGTTACTCAGAACTGAGGGGGGGGAGGGTGCCATCCTGTTGGTGCACATTACTCTTAGCCACTTAATTTCTGTTTGTGGAAGGTGGGCTTTGAGATCATGCTTTTATCTTCAATAAAATTTTAGTCTTTGATAAGAATAAATAAAATGATTTTTTGCTCTGGGAATTTAGCAATACATTGGGGTCTACTGATTTGTACATTTGAATGGGGTTTAATTGCTTGGGACCTACTGTTAGATTTGAGAGTGACTTAATTGACTCTCTAGTGTAAGAAAAGCAATCTAGTTATTTTGTCACTGTTAAGCATAGAATAACACTTTTAATCACAGAGAGACTCTTAACACACAAAAATCAATATAATAGACCCTTATAGGCAGTCTCCATTCCATGTATATGTTCCAGTAAATGTCAGACTTAATCTCCTGCTAGAGTGGTGAGTTTATTCACTTTGCATAACCTTAAGCTTTAGACATACTGTGAGTCTATGGTCCTGACTGACATTCTACCAAACATTATAAATATCAAGACAAAGGAAAGAAGGATTCCAATTCTGGGAATTTAGGGTTGAGAGTCAGGGAATCTCCCATCATGGGAACAAATACTAGGATCTGGGAAAGCGGATGAACTGCAGATGTCTGGAGTCAGGAAAGAATTGATGGGAATTACTAGAAATTCTACAAAGGAAAAGTTAAGTGCTGAACAGGATTCAGTTTCACAAGTCTCTGATTCTGTAGTTTTAGTCATTGCAGTCTCCTACTGTAATACACACTTCACATACCATATCTTTGGCAGAATTCTAACCCCTTCCACACTGAACATCATCAGTGTCACCTAACGTGAAACTTTGATTGTCATAACACACTTTGTTTTTTTAAAGTTTTTATTGGAGTATACTTGATTCACAATGTTGTGTTAGTTTCAGATGTTCAGCAAAGTGAATCTGTTATACACATACATAGATCTGCTCTTTTTTAGATTCTTTCCCCTATGTTGTTTAGTTGCTCAGTCGTGTTTGACTCTTGTGACCCCATAGGCTCCTCTGTCCAAGGGATTTTCCAGGCAAGAGCACTGGAGTGGGTTGCCGTTTCCTTCTCCAGGAGATTTTTCTGACCCAGGGATCAAACTCACATCTCCTGCATTGGCAGATGGATTCTTTACCAGTGAGCCACCTGGGAAGCCCTCTTTTCCTCATAGCACACATGATAAATAGAAGCAACAGGGAAACAATATTTACTTTACATAGATATACTTCCCAGCTCATGCTGTTTTCACAGATTTATTCTATAGTATATTGGATGCTTCAGTGGAAGGAAAACATTTATCATTTTTTTCCCCCAAAGTCTCTTACTTCTCACTCTCTTCTTTTTATGAAAGCGCAGTAAAGAGAATAAAGGCACGGCATCATGATGGAAAAATGGAGCATCTTCTGAAGGCCAAGTGCATCTATTGACTATTAAGATTTAGGAGTAACATGGGTAGCCACAGTAGGGGGAGGTAGGGCTCCATCTGAGCAGAGACTGGGAGGACCCTCAGGTCTAAGAGACAGAGCCCCCCTCCCAGCACTGCAGTGATCAAATGTGGGGTTAGCAATTGCCCTAATCGCTCTGCCCATTGGTTCTCATCTCTGAATTGATGATACTAATGGCGTTCATTGAATATTTGTTATACTGACTATTATAGGATGTTGTGTTAGGTAGAGAGCAGCACAGATATCAGACACACATGGAAACTCCTGCATTCCTGCTATTCCTTCTTTAATAATAGAAAGACGACCTATTTTGTGAAAAGAGCTATTGGCTTGAAGATGGGAAAACCAGACATAAGAACTTCAGGTCATGGCTTTGAGGGCAAAGTTCAAGGAAGAAGAATGTGTGACAGGAGAAACACAGCATGGTGTAATCCTAGAAGTGCGGCTAGAAAATTGCAGTTGAAATCTCACTTCTCTGCCTTCCTTGTGTGTGACCATGGACAGGTTACTCTACTTTCGGAGCTTCCTTTGTGGAATGGAGAGGATGAGACCTAGGGCCGTCTTAGGACTGAGGTGAGGATCAATGAAGTGACACATGGGCAAAGTGAAAGAAAGGACTGAACGTGCTGACAATGATTCTTCATCCATTTATAAAGCACCTTTTGTTTCAGGAAGAGGGGCCCCTTCCTGGGCCTGAGAGGGGGCTCTTGTCTAATACTCAGAAATGAATTATCCAAGGAGACATACGTGCTGACAAAGAAAGAGACTTTATTGGGAAGGGGTGCCTGGAGGGAGAGCAGCAGGGTGAGGGAACCCAGGAGGACTGCTCTACCACGTGTCTCGAAGTCTTGGGTTTTATGGTGATGAGATTAGTTTCCACGTTGTCTTTGGCCAGTCACTCTGGCTCAGGGGTGCACACATTGCTCAGCCAAGATGAATGCCAGTGAGAAGGATTTTGAGAGGTGGTAGGACATGTGGCATCTCCTGTTGACCTTTCCCAAATTCTTTTGGTTGGTAGTGGCTTGTTAGTTCCATGTTTGTTACCAAGACCTCCTGTTACAAAACAATTCACGCAAATGTTTACTACGGTGCCTGGCCAGTGTGGATGATTTCAGTTGGTGTGTCTTCCCTAACAATTGCTTTTTTTCATTTACTATGTGCTAGGATCCAGTGACTTAGCAGAGACCCGCACAGCTCTTGCAGCATAGAGGTCAAGTCCACTGTAGCACGCAATAGGGTGAAACACAGCTGTCCTGGGGCTTGGAATACAGCTTGGGACCAGATCTGTGTTTGATGGCAGGGTAAGAAACAAGGAACAGATTAATAATTAGCTTCCCTTGATTCACATAAGTTGGCTTATGTATTTCATCACATATTTTTCTTTATCATGAAGAGTATTCTCAGGGTAGGGGACTTCTCTGGTGGTCCAGTGGTTAGACTCCAGGCTTCCAATGCAGGGGGCACAGGTTTTCTCTCTGGTTGGGGAATTAATAGCCCACCTGCCTCGCAACAGCAGAGGGGCCAAATAAATAAGAGTTTAAGAGCATTCTCGGGGTGAGTGGTATAAAACAGAGATCGAGGGGAAAACTCATATGTTAGTTTGTGTGTGTGTGTGTTTGTGTGTGTGTGTGGGTGTGCTCAATAGTGTCCAACTATTTCTGATTCATGGACTGTAGTCCACCAAGCTCCTCTGTTCATGGAATTTTCCGGGCAAGAATACTGGAGTAAGTTGCCTTTTCCTAGTCCAGGGGATCTTTGTGAGCCAGGGATCAAACCTGAGTCTTTTGTGTCTCCTGCGTTGGCAGGCAGATTCTTTACTACTGTGCCACCTGGGAAGCCTGTGTCAGTTTGTGGATATCCAGTTAGCTCTGATATTCCTACAAGATTGACATTAGCCTTCAGGGAAGTTCATCTCTGAATTAAACGTTCAGTGTGCAGAGGCCTTATTTTGCATGGCAGTTGGTTTCCTAACAAAAAACATGTAAACAAAAAAAAAAAAAGAGAGAGAGAGAGACCCTTATTAAACCCACTAGGACAATCGTGGCTTATATACTTGTGTGTACATGCGTGCACAGTCACTTCAGTCACATCTGACTCTTTGTGACTGTAGCCTGCCAGGCTCCTCTGTCCATGGGGTTCTCTAAGCAAGAATATTGGAGTGGGTTGCCGTGCCCTCTTCCAGCGGATCTTCCCAACCCAGGAGTAGAGCCAGAATCTCTTATGTCTTTTGCATTGGCATAGTGAGTTCTTTACCCACTAGCACCACATGGGAAGTGTAGCTCTAAATGTAGATGTCAGCAATCTCTGATTTTACTCATCTTGTAAAGTCATATGATAGAGTCTTGGATTTTCCCAAAGTGAGAGATATCCTTGTATTTAGTAACAAAAATGAACTGCCACCATGTGAGCTTGCTGGGGGCGACTGAGAGCAGGTTATTCAGCTCCCGCTTTAGATAAACAGTGGATAAGAATGTCAGCTCTCTAAGCATCCCTCCCCACCGCCTTTCTGGCTCCCCACACTCTTCCCCCACCCAGCTCTCCCAGATGTTTCAGATTCCAAGAATGTTTGCATTGATTAAACATTCTATTTTTTACTTATTTCCCCATCCCAGACCTTGAAAATGTTATCTTTACTTTTATTGCTTGAGATCAGGGCTATTTCTGGATGGTGGAGAGGGGGAGGTTCAGGGAAAAACTGTATTTTGTGCTCTTCTCTCTCCTGCTTTTTAAAAAATTATTTTGTACAGGTGGGAGCTCACATGGCTTCAAGGGCAGCTCTCATAGGAGAAGGAACTATCCAGAGTCCATGCTTGCAGGACTCTGGAGGACATGTCCCTGAGCATTGGATGAAGGAGTGTCCCGGGTTTTGTTGCATATCAATAGTCCTGCCATCTTTTTTAGAAGCCCTCTGTCTTTGCTTAGCAGTTTGAGTCTGGAGAGATTGTCTGTGTGGGGGCTGGGTTTGGTTATATGAGGGAGGTGGTGGCTGATCACCTCCCCGTATCCTGGGGAAGGAAGTCAAGGGCAACAGGGCTGAGCAGACCCACTTTGGAAAATAAGTCACAGCCTCTGGGGTTGGCCTGTCAGTCATCCAGCAGTCTAATTTTAACTCTAATTCACTTCAGTGATTTGGTACCTAGGTCACTGCCTTCAAGCTATGCCCGGGTCAGCGGTCAGAGGTAGCCATGGGATACGATACAGAACACTGAGGACTTGAAATCAGAAGACTTGGGATAAAACTGGATGCTGCCACTTCCCAGCACGATAGCCTTGGGCAAGTCAGTGAACCCCTCTGAACCTCAGTATCTTTTTTCCTCATTCTTTTATTATGATAAAATACACATGAAAGTTACCATCTTAACATTGTCAAGTGTACACCGTCAATAATATTAAGTACATTCTTATTGTGGTGCAAACGTCACCACCATGTATCTCCACAACTCTTTTTCTATCTTTTTTTGATTATGCTGTGCTCAGTTGCTTCAGTTGTATCCAATTCTGCAACTCCACAGACTGTAGCCCACCAGGCTTCTCTGTCTGTGGGATTTTCCAGGCAAGAATAATGGAGTGCGTAGCCAGTACCTTCTCCAGGGGCTCTCCATGACCCAGGGATCGAACCTGGGTCTCCTGCATTGCAGGTGGATCCTTTACCATCTGAGCCACCAGGGAAACACCTGTATACACAATGGGAGACTTAGAAAACATACTCTGACCATGGATTGGGTCGGTGGGAACTTTTTTCCCACTCCAGTCATCTTTTAGAGCCTAAATTGCTTGTTTGCTGGCAGGATCAGAAACAGGCGTGAATTAACTTATTGCATTTCCTGAATTTAACACTGTCTTTGTATTACTCAGCCCACAGGATCAGGGGTGTGTTTTCTTCCCAGTGACGCGTCTGTGTCTTAGCTCCCACACAGACATCCTTCAAGAAGGGGAAGAGAGCTTTCAGACCAAGCACAAGGAGGTTTCAGACAATTCACCAGGCTGTGGTAGAGTTCCTGGAATGGAGCTGAAAGCCCTAAATAGATATCCGGGAAAAAAGAGGAAATGGTGACAAAGAACTCCCTTTAAAATGGCAAGACCCTCCTTTTATTGCCACAATCGAGTCACGTGAATTTTTGGTCCCTTCCATGGAGAGGAGTGTTCCCATGGATTGATTCATGTACTTAGTTTCCTCCTTGAAGAGAGAGAAGAAAAAAAAAAATGATGATCTGAGTAATTCCAGCTATCAAAATAGTAAGAATTCATTGATCTCAATTTCACACAGAAATCTCAGTGAAATAATGCAGGGCTAAGAGATACTATTCCTGCGAAAGTTCATTCATTCAACAAATGTTGATTGTCTGCTCTAGACCAAATGCTGGCATATAGAAACTAATACAATATTGCTCATGCCACTAAGAATCTGTTTTTCTGTGGGAGAAGACACAAAGTAAATGAAGAACACTATGAAAAATGAACCTAAAGGACCACTCTTTTTCTCTGTGGCCCTTCACATGTGGCTACTGCCCATGGAAATCCCTCAAAAAGAAGAGTTTGATAGGTTCATTGCTGTCGTGGGTTGTACGATGTCTTCTTAAAATTCATGTCCACCTAAATCTCAGAATATGACATTATTGGGAAATAAGGTCTTTGCAGATGTAATTAAGATGAGGTCCTGTCCATTAGGGCAGGTCCTAAGTCATCAGTGATTGATGTCCCCATGAAAAGAGTGGAGGGTACACAGAAGCATGCAGGGAGAAAGGCCATATGAAGATGGATGCAGAGCTTGGCATGATGTTGCCAGTAACCATAAGAGAGCCTTGGAACAGACTCTCTCCCTACCGCCCAGAACCAACCCTGCCAAAATCTTGAATTCAGACTGACTCTGCTCTCCAGAACTCGGGGAGGATTCATTTCTGTTCTTCAAGCTACCCAGTTTCTTGTGGTTTGCCATGGCAGTGAAACAGTGCACAAGTTTCCATAGTTACTGGCTTCTTTGCCTTCTGCTTTGGTACATTTTCCAATCAGGTTGTTCTGCCTGGTTCTTAAACCCTCCATGCTGGTAATTCCCTTGGCTATACTTGTCTTCCTTTCCATCTTTATCTGCTGCCCTCCTCCACTTGTATTATGTCCAGCATCCTTTTTAGAAAAGGCTTTGATTCTTATAACATTCTCTTGTATCTGTCCACATGGAACTGCTAACTCATGGTCCAGTTGTGATTCCTTGGCCTTACCTCTTTGACAAGGATTAGTAAGAAGGTAATGACTGTATGAATAAGCCAGAATTTTATCTGCACGTACTTCTAGTTGTACTTATAAGAATGTTAATGCAAGGAGAGACAAACTTAATACATTTTTCTATTGTATTGATACAAAAGTTGAGGGGAGTGTTGGTTTTCTAATATCTCAAGTCGGTCAGCACCATAGTTGAGACTGAATCAAGGATCCTTCCATCTAGCTCCCTGCCGGCTGTGTTAGGCAGGAATGGCATGGTCATTATTCCCCAGATTCTAGCAGCATAGATGCTAGAGATAAGGTTTTCTCTATCAGGTTGGTGTGTCTGGGAAAATTTAAAAATTTTTTTCCTCTTCCCCTAGACTCATTTATTTAGCAGATTGCCAGATGGTGAATTTCAGATTATATTTCAGTTTCTCTGTTCACTCAGAAATTTTATGACCTTGGTTTCATATACAATCCACAGGGGGAAAAATGTTTCTAATGAAGCTTGAAAATTATTGAGAGGGTGGAATGTCTCCCCAGTCACCCCTGGGGACACATCTAGAGGTAAATGTACTTTTTTAATCTATTCATTTTTTTTTTTTGTCTGTGGGGGCTACTGGATACATCATTTGCAAAGAAAAAGTAGGTTAATGTAGCAGAGAAATGGCTTGAGCGATTCCTACTCTCTCCTTTTGCTATTCCCAAAGATGACTGGTTATGAAACTTGTTCTAGAAAGAGAACTCGGGATTGTTACTGGGCCGGCTGCCACCCATAATTCTGTTTTACAAAATTTCCACCCAGATTACTCTACCTAGGTAAAGAATAAGCCAGTGTTTAAGTGTTCATTTTTTAATCTTTTCCATCTCTTTGCAACCGCATGAACTATAGCCCACCAGGCTTCCCTGTCCATCAAATTCTCCAGGCAAGAATACTGGAGTGGGTAGCCATTCCTTTCTCCAGGGGATCTTCCTGATCCTCCTGCATTGCAGGCGGATTCTTTACCATCTGAACCACCAGAAAAACCAGGTCTCAAATATTCACATCAGTCATAAGCATACATTCCCCCTTCTAAGTATGTACCTGAGTGAAAGGACCAGTTTCTGAGTGGCTCTAGTACTTAATCAGAGGTGTCACTTTGGGAGTTACTTCACCTCCCTGGGCTCAGTTTCCTCATCTGTAAAAGGATGATCACCCTCCCCACTTCTCAGGATTCCTATGAAGATTAGAGATGTGGTACCTAAAGCAATGCTTGGCAAAGAGTAAGCTAAGGTAAGAAGTACACTTATCATTTTTAAAAAGGACAGCAATCATCTTTGTATCTTTTTTTTTTTTTTTTAAATTTTTTATTTTTTTTTTTCCCCCCCCCCCCCCCGGGAAATCTCGCGAGATCTTTGTATCTTTACACACAGGCTTGGTCACGATGAATCTTCCATGGGAGGAGACTTCCTTTAGGCTGATTCATTTATTTAAGAGGTAAGACATCTTTGAGTCACCTTCAGTCACATTTCAGCTGCAATTCTTTTGTTCGTTAATGCATTTGGACTTTCTTGAGGCTCCTAGGAAACTGGCCAGCTGAAGATAACATGGCCTCTGCCCAGCCTCGGGTGTCCAAGATACAGGGACTGGGTAGGGGGCAGTGGGAAGAGGCAGCAAGGGACACTTTTCCCCAAGGCTGAGCACACTTCCCCAGCACACTTGGCTGAGTTGTTCCAGCCCCCAAGGACTCATGCTTTAAAGGGGACACCTCAGAGTTTTCAGAGAGGAGCTATTCACATTAAAATAATGGGATATTTCATTGTACTGTCTGACCCCTCCTGGATAGACAAATGCTCTGTCTTGTAACAGTTACACCAATTCTTTCTGTAGCCCTTTTTAGATGCTATTTGATCTGTCCTCCATTTTTTTGTATATTTCTGACAAGATAGGGCACTACTTCTGTTATCATCTGAGAGGAATCATAGTTTGTAGTTTTCACTGCTTAAAGGGAAGATTATGGCTGATGTGTTATTAAGTTTGCTAAATGATCTTAATCTATCTAAGATTTTAAAAAACACCTACCTAATATCTTCCTTAAAAGGCAAAAGATTTACATGATCTGAAGAGAAACCAGAGTATCTTAATATCTTATTTAAGACATCAATTTGGACAAAATGTTAGACATCTAAATCTCCAAAACTGGGACCAATGGGGAAGATGGAGGGAGTTATAAACAAATGAAGAATTAGAAACAAAGTGGGTCACATTCTGTGTTGTTGTTGTTATTCAGTCACTAATTCATGCCTAACTCCTTGTGACCCCATGGACTGCAGCATGCCAGGCTTCCCATTCCTTCATCATCTCTCGGAGTTTGCTCAGACTCATGCCCATTGAGTCAGTGATGCCCTCCAACCATCTCATCCTCTGTCGCCTCCTTCTCCTCTTGCCCTCAATCTTTCCCAACATAAGGGTCTTTTCCAATGAGTCAGCTCTTTGCATCAGGTGGCCAAAGTGTACATTATGTGTAGGCATGAGTTTCAGACTGAATTTCTGGGCAACAGTGCTAGGCTGCCAAGGGCACTGCATTTGAAGTCAGAAAATTTGTGTTGTGTTTCAGCTCTGCTTTGTTTCCATGCTTTTATATTAGGCAAGACTTTCGCTTTAGTGTCCTGGTCCATAAACAGGGATAAAGACGCCTTCCTACCTGACAGCCAGGTTGTGTTGATCACATAGGCTTAATGTCTGTGAAAGTGTCCTGTAAATTACAGAATATCCTAGAAATGTTATTATCTGGTTGTGGCTCAATAAAAAGAGGTCCACATCTGTTTTTATGTACTCAGTGCAGAGCTGATCTTTATAGCCAAGGATATTGGAATCAGCTAACGATTTCAGATGGAAACCTAAAGGGAGGCATCTGCACCACCTACATCACCATCTATGGCAGCTTCTTGTCCTTTCCAAATGAATCCAGGAAGAATTCAGCAGCTGAAGCAGTTTCGCTGCTTCATTTGCTTTCAAAACCTCAAGTCATTTGGAAAATTACAGGGTTGGTTTGGTCAAGAATGTAAAGCCACTGAGGAAGGCATTTCTGGAAGGCTCAATGGCCCGGTGCTGCTGAATTGTGCTACACACATCCTGGAGAAGTCAGCTGTTTTCAAGAGAGATGGGGTTGGAGAAACTAAATTAAGTGGGAGAGGTTTTCTGTGTTCAGTCCCAAAAGACTGAGGAGGAAGTTAATTTGCTTAGACTTTGCTCAGGACCTTTCTTGGTGTAGTGGGGAAAAGACAAAAGTAAAAAGAGAAAATCTTTCAAGAATAGGAGGATGTGGAAAGTTCTGGAGACCCTGTCTGAATGTTGGAGCAAGAAGAATCCAGCACAGGACATGGAGAAGCAATGTGTTCCTCCCTGGACTCCGTACCCTGATCTTTTTCCTGGAATGATATGCAGAATTTGACTTGCTATTAGAGCTCTAGAAAAATTTAAGCCAGCAAGTGAGCTCATGTAGGAATCACATTCAAGTGGTTTTCCTTCACGATGTGATACTGGTGGATTTATGTTAAGACCATAAGATGTGTCTTTCATAGGATGCTCAGTTGAGGGATTCATGCCAATATCAGCTTTTAAAAATTGTAATTTATTTATCCATTTATTTATTTATTAATGACTGCACTGGATCTTTGTTGCTATGTGTGGGCTTTCTCTAATTGTGGCGAGTGGGAACTACTCTTCATTGTGATGCTCATGCTTTATATTGCAGTGGTTTCTTTCACTGTGGAGCACAAGCTCTCAGTGCATGGGCTTCAGTAAGTTGCAGCTCCTGGGCCTAGCTGCTCCATGACATGTAGAATCCTCCTGGACCAGCAATCGAACCTGTGTTTCCTGCATTGGCAAGCCAATTCCTATTCACAGCACCATCAAGGAAGTCCTAAAATCAGTTTTTAAGTTCATAATGGTTCTCATCTCTGGGTCTTGGTGTTAGAGAGCTGGAAATGTTCCCAGTCCCTAAAATTCTTTAGGATTATATCCAACTCTAGTAGGGGGGTTGGGAAGGGAGGTGACTGTTTTCATGGGTAATAAGTAACATGCCCCAAATACTAATAGCTTCATTTATCCACTGAGTTCTATGCTTTACTCACTGTGTTTTCCATGTGTTTATTCTCATCTAATCATCAAAACAGATTTATGAGGGAGGTATTATTACCCTATTTTTCAGAGGAGAAAACTGGTGCTGACAGAGGTTGCATAACTAGCTCATGGTCACAGAATTCTTAATGTCAGAGTGGAGATTTGAACTCGAGTCTGTCTATTGCTGACTGTAGTGTCTCAATTAAACAAAGGAGTATTGATAATCTCTAGAAGAATTAACAATTTATTGAACTCTTGAAGATGCTGTGTTATTTTATACTATGCCTCCAATGAGTTTTCCATCACATAGAATAAACAAAGAGCACAAATACCCAATATGGTAGATGTCTGAAGAATGGGTTAAACTCATTAGATTATAACAGTAAGTAATTGACCAATCAGAACAGGTTCTGGCATGAAACAGTTGGTCTTGCAGTACCAGTGGGTACAAACTGACTAGGAGTTCCAGTATTGAATAAATTGGAGAAGGAAATGGCAACCCACTCCACTAATCTTGCCTGGAGAATCCCAAGAACAGAGGAGTCCGTGGGGTTGCAAAGAGTTGGACATGATGGAAGCAACTTAGCACACAATAGATAAATGATTTGAAATCCCTACTTACTAGGCAGAACAGTTTCTGCTAGACACTGGACAATAGGCAGTGCAAGAGTGTGATCCCTAAAAGAAGGGAAGCAAACAGGCTTAGCCTTACAATCAACCTGAATTTTACTTGAAAGTATTTTCTAGATCATGATGTAGGGAAGGAAAAACCCAAGGAGAACATGGTAGTCTCACTGAATTGAGGGGATAGACTTTGGAGTTTGGAGGAACCTGAGGAGGCTGGAATTTGTGGCATCGAGTAGCAGAGAAAAAAGTGTTATCTAACAAAAAACTCATACAAATATGAATGGAGTCCCCATGAATTAATTGTTGAACACTATATTATGCATTTCTGAAATACTTATGAAGTCCAAATAAAAACAATAAGGAAACTGAAGATTAAACAATTTTCAGAGATAACATTGGGTAGAGACACCTGAATTCCCGTCATCCAGAATGGAGAGAACTTATTGAATTTCTGGGACATTCATAGAGAATCCAGAGGATCGCAGATTAAAAGTATGGCTAAACAAGCCCCAACATAAAGATTACTTAGACCTGTCTTTAAAATGTTTAAAGACAAGTCTCAAAAGGATACAGCTGAACTTCAAGCAACTAAACTTGCAGTAACTTGTTTTTTGTTATTTTGTTCATTTTAGCCTTTAGCAAATAAATTTAATTTCTTTAAATTAGTATTTAAATAAATTGTTATTGTTTTAGAAAAAAAAGAAATCCCTATTTACTACCAACAGTCAAGGAAGGATAAGGTGAATTATGATCATGAACCTACATCTAGAACATAATTAAACCTTTTGTAACAAGTTATAATTCAACAAACACTCATGACATTTTTGTGGGAAGTTAGCTCTTCCTGCATGTCCCAGTCTTACCCAAATGTCTCCCAGTTACTTCTGAGAGTTTGCCCCATTGTTGGTGTAATACTCCATGAAGTCTTTACCTGTGGACTCCTGGTCTGCTAGGCATAGCCATTTAAAAATAATTTCCCCTAGATTTATTAGAGTAATGGTGTGTTGGTTTGTGGTTTCATCCTATCTCCTTTTTTAAAAAAATTATTTTATTGAAGTACAGTTGATTTATAATATTATGTTAATTTCTGCTGTACAGAATAGTGATTCAGTTATATATATATAATTTTTCATATTTCTTTCCCTTATGATTTTTTATAGGATATTGAATATAGTTCCTTGTGCTAAACAGTAGGACCTTGTTGTTTATCCATTGTATATATAATAGTTTCCATCTACTAATCCCAAATTCCCAATCCATCCCTCTCCCACCTTGGCAACCACAGGTCTGTTCTCTGCATCATAGCCATATCTTGGTGACTACCCTCATGACCCCTACCATGGACTCCACAGGAGTGCTGATGCTCCTTTTCCCTGTGATAAGATCAGGTGTAGTATGAAGGCTTCCCAAGTAGCACTGTGGTGAAGACTCTACCTGCCAATGAACAAGATGCAAGAGACACAGTTTTGATCCTTAGGTTGGGAAGATCCCCTGGAGGAGGAAATGGCAATCCATTCCAGTATTCTTGCCTGGAAACTTCCATGGACAGAGAAGCCTGGTGCACTCCAGTCCATGGAGTCACAACTGAGTGAGTGCACACACACACACACACACACAGATTTGTCATCTTAGGGGAGACCCAGGTTTGATCCTTGTCATCTTAGGGGAATGTCTGCTCACAAACCATTTTGGGTCTCCCACACTGCAGGCAGATTCTTTACCATCTGAGCCACCAGGGAAGCCCAGACCCACAGAATCATGATCAAACAAAAGTGGTTGTTTAAGTCACTAAATTTTGGGAGGCAGAGTTTAAGGTGCAGTGGATAACAAGAGTAAGTAGCCCAAGCCACAATATTATACCAGAAGTGTTTGCTGTGGGAGCTTGGGATATACAAAAAATGGCAGTGGGTTGCAAGACTGGAAAGAGAATTCAGGCCAGATTGTATTATTCTAAGATACTTGGGTTTTTTCCATTACTGATGGAAAACTATTAAAGTTTTTGATTAGGAGAATGACCTATTTGAATAAAACAATTGCCTAGAAATCTGTCTGGTGCATCAGAGAGGAAAAAAAACGGAGCCAGAGAAATCAGTTAGAAAACCAGCAAAATAATAAGGAGGGTGAAAAGTAGGAAAATAGCAGTGGAAATGGAGAGAGGGGACTGAGCAAAGGGTGTTGACAGGATTATCATAAACAGAATTTGACAACTAACTAGACTAGGGGTGCAAGGAAGTACAGAGGAGAGTCCAAGAGAAACCTGAGTTTGTACGCCCTGGTTACTTGAAAAGATCAACCATTAATAGCCAGGGGATTTCAGAGGAGTTAGTTGGGAAGTGAAGGAAGGAATGGGGGAGGATGGATGATAATGAATTCATTAAAAAAAAAAGATTTATTGGTGTATAGTTGCTTTATAATGTTGTGTTGATTTTTGCTATACAGCAAAGTGAATCGTAGGGCTTCCTGGTAGCTCAGATGGTAAAGTGTCTGCCTGCAATGCAGGAGACCTGGATTTGATCCCTGGTTCAGGAAGATCCCTTGGAGAAGGAAATGGCAACCCATTCCAATACTCTTGCCTGGAAAATTCCATGGGTGGAGGAACCTAGTAAGCTGCAGGCTATGGGATAGCAAAGAGTCAGACATGAGCCCTATGAGATTGGCTGAGGGGGAAACTGGGTCTTGTTCTAATGGGCAGGGCCATGGTCAGCAAATCTTTAATCCAATTTTCTGTTGATGACTAGAGCTGTGTTCCCTCCCTGCTATTTACCTGGGGCCAAACTATGGTGAAGGTAATGAAGATAATGGTGACCTCCTTCAAAAGATCTCATGTATGTACTGCTAGACTCAGTGCCCCCAACCCTGCAGCACGTCACCACCAACCCATGCCTCTGCTGGGTCCTGATGCCCATAAGGTTTGTTTGAGCCCTCGGAGTGTCTCTGGCAGGAACGGGTTTGTTTTTAAATGCTAATTCGCCCTTCCTACGGTCTTGCTGGGGCTTCTCCTTTGCCCTTGAATGTGGGGGTATCTCCTCACAGCCGCTCCAGCACCTACTATGTTACTGGGGTTTCTCTGACCTTGGACATGGGGTATCTTCTCATGGCTGGTCCAGCGAGGCGCAGCCACCACTCCTGACCTTGGACATGGGGTATAAAGTAATGCTCAAAATTCTCCAAGCCAGTCTTCAACAGTACCTGAACCATGAACTTCCAGATGTTCAAACTGGTTTTAGAAAAAGCAGAGGAACTAGAGATCAAAGTGCCAACATCCGCTGGATCATCAAAAAAGCAAGGGAATTCCAGAAAAACATCTATTTCTGCTTTATTGACTATGCCAAAGCCTTTGACTGTGTGGATCACAATAAACTGTGGAAAATTCTGAAAGACATAGGAATACCAGAACACCTGACCTGCCTCTTGGGAAACCTGTATGCCGGTCAGAAAGCAATGGTTAGAACTGGACATGGACCAACAGACTGGTTCCAAATAGGAAAAGGAGTGCATCAAGGCTGTATATTGTCACCCTGCTTATTTAACTTATATGCAGAGTACATCATGAGAAATGCTGGACTGGATGAAGCACAAGCTGGAATCAAGATTGCCAGGAGAAATATCAATAACTTCAGATATGTAGATGACACCATCCTTATGGCAGAAAGTGAAGAAGAACTGAAGAGCCTCTTGATGAAAGTGAAAGAGGAGAGTGAAAAAGTTGTCTTAAAGCTCAACATTCAGGAAACTAAGATCATGGCATCCAATCCTATCATTTCATGTCTAATTGATGGGGAAACAGTGGAAAGAGTGGCTGACTTTTTTTTGGTCCAAAATCACTGCAGATGATGACTGCAGCCATGAAATTAAAAGACGGTTACTCTTTGAAAGAAAAGCTGTGACAAACCTAGACAGCATATTGAAAAGCAGAGACATTACTTTGTCAACAAAGGTCCATCTAGTCAAGGCTATGGTTTTTCCAGTGGTCATGCATGGATGTGAGAGCTGGACTACAAAGAAAGCTGAGTGAGGAAGAATTGATGCTTTTGAACTATAGTGTTGGAGAAGACTCTTGAGAGTCCCTTGGACTGAAAGAAGATCCAACCAGTCCATCCTAAAGGAAATCAGTCCTGGGTATTCATTGGAAGGACTGATGTTGAAGATGAAACTCCAATACTTTGGCCACCTGATGGGAAGAGCTGACTCAGTTGAAAAACCCCTGATGATGGGAAGGATTGAAGGCAGGAGAAGAAGAGGGTGACAGAGGATGAGATGGTTGGATGACATCCAACTCAATGGACAGAAGTTTGAGCAACCTCTGGGACTTGGTGATGGGCAGGGAGGCCTGTCCTGCTGCAGTCCATGGGGCTGCAAAGAGTTGGACATTACCGAGCAACTAAACTGACTAACTAACTAAAGTGAATCATCAATGTGTATACATAGATGCCTTCCTTTTTGAATTTCCTTCCAATTTAGGTCACCACATAGCACTGAGTATAGAGTTCTTTGTGCTATACAGTTGCTGTTGAGTAGCTAAGTTGTGTTGGACTCTTTTGCAACCCCATGGACTGTAACTCACCAGGCTCCTGTGTCCATGGAATTCTCCAGGCAAGAATGCTGGAGTGGGAGTGGATTGCCATTCCCTTTTCCAGTGGATCTTCCCAACACAGGGATTGAACCTGGGTCTCCTGCATTCCAGACAGGTTCTTTACCATCTGAGCCTCGCAGGGCAGATACAAGTTTTAGCTGCTGAGAGTCGATCTAGATGATGACGGTCAGTGACCCTTAGGAAATGTTCATATGGAATTCAGGGCTGAGGTTAGAGTGCAAATCAGGGATTGATGAGTTCTTTTCTGGTTTATTTTAGAATTGCATTTTGAGTATCTTCAATGTACCAGAGAATCTGCTGAGTTGGGGAAAGACAGGGTGAATAAGACAAACAAGGTGCCTGTTTTTATCCTGCTTACAGCCTAGAGAAAACTTTAGTTAAGTCAACAAGAAATCAAAAGTAGAAAATCATAAGACCTTAGGAAATGAAGAGTTGGTAGGGGAGAGGTTTCAGATGAGATTCAGAGGATGTGTAAGCATTAACTGGATGAAAATGAGGTTAAAAGAGAGACATAAAGGCCAAATGTAGGGATAATGCAGAAGTCAGGAAGAAGGGATGCTGCCGGGGAGCCTGGAACCAGGCCCTTGTTTTCAACCAGGCTACTCATCAACGGGATCTGGCCCATGGACTTACTTTATCTGGCATGAATTCTGCGCCACCCCCCTTTTTTTCCCTTAAAAAAATGAAATGGTTGCTGTGTTTAAAAGTCCTAGATTTCTGTCTTCTCCAGAAACTTGCATTCTCACATGGCACATCCTGCTGGTGCTGAGATGGGCTGCTGTCCTCCAAAGATGTTCACTTCTGTTCACCACTCTCCCTGCCACACTCAGTTAACACCAGAGCTCTCATTGCTACTTGCTGACTCTTTTACATCATCCCATTGGTCTGCTTTGTTCAGTCACACTCTGCCTTGCTCTTGTTGGCATATCAGTTTACAATCCTAGATTTGACAAAAGATACTTAAATCAACCAAAATGATGGCAGATGTGGGTTTGGGAGACAAATGATCCCACAGAAGAGGGATTTGAGAGGGCATGGCAAAAAGATCTCAAAGGGGAGGGAGGCTTGGCAACAGTGTGCAGAGGAGAAGAAGCATGTGGCCATATTAAGATGAAGTCCTGGAGAGAACAGTGTTTGGATTCATAATCAGTTTTGTGGGATAATGTGAGTGTATGGGGTTGAGGGGCAATCTCTTCCACTGAAAAGTCTGGACAGTTCTCTGAAAGATGATGAAAGCATTTTGTTGGCTGAGAAGTTTGTTCGGATTTTTCCATAACCTCTTATGGAAAAATCAGAAGGAACATTTTCGTCAGCCCAGTAAGCACACCCAGTGGTTGCTGAGCATCTTGTATGCCATGCCGTCTTCTGAGTGCTTCGTATAACTGAGCCCAGTTTACTCTCACAACAGCCCTACGAGGAGATACTAGGATGATGTCTTTTTTGCAAGGTGAAACTGAGGCAGAAGTAAATGGTGCTATTACAGTTTAGCCGACAGCAGGACAAGATTTTCTGCCTGGCTATGGGACTCTAGAGTCTGTGTTCTCAGCTCCCAAATTGTGGGAGAGGAAATCTGAATGTAGCTTCAGGATGAGCCAGTTAAGACCTGCATGAGCTGCATTACTGTATTTATGAGGGATTTCTCTTCTCTGGTGGATGCAGAGAAGCCAGTCTCTCTGAAAGGAGGTTAACTTCATGCTGGGTTAATGGTGCATTCTCAGTTTCAGTTTATTTACTATTTTTTAATATTAACTTTTATTGGAATATAGTTGCTTTATCATGTGGTGTTAGTTTCTGCTGTTCAGCAAAGTAAATCAGCTCTATATATACACATATCCCCTCTTCTTTAGAGTTCCTTCCCATTTAGGTCAGCACAGAATACTGAGAAGAGTTCCCTGTACTATCCAGTAAATTCTAGTTTTAGTTTATTTTTTATTTTGGGGCAGGCTCCAGGGAGATGCTGTCAATCTGGAGGCTGCTGGCAACTGATTCTTAAGACATGAAGAAGGGGATCAATCTTGTGTGCAAAGGCAGTCTCATATGGTACCTCGGTGGCCAGATGCCTGGTTTCTCAAGGCTGACCTAAATGCACGATCCAGTCCAAGGTTTCTACAAATCCATGTTTGTTATTAGTCACAAGCCCTTCGTAGTGGTGAGTCTAACCTTGAGCTTGGTCTGTTGGAATCTTGTGGAGTCAAACATGGCTCAGGATATGCAGCCACCAGAGGGCTGCCAGTGGGCTGAAACTAAGTCTCAGGAGATTCTCTGGCCTCACCAATATAACTGGAAATACTCAGTCCTTATAGCCTACCATTCTTCATTTCCAGTTCTTAGTGATAACTTCACTCTAGAATGGGAACCTTGAAATTCTGATGGTGAAAGCTTCCTCTTTCTTAGACCAGATTTCTCAGGGAGGATATAATCAAATTCACAGATGCAAACACTTTTAACTGGAAACATAGTTTATCAATATGTATGTATGTATGTATGCTCAGTTGTGTCTGATTCTTTGCCACCCCATGGACTGTAGCCCACCAGGCTCTTCTGTCCATGGAATTTCCCAGGCAAGAATACTGGAGTAGGTTGCTATTTCCTCCTCCAGAGGATCTTCCTGACCCAGGGAGCAAACTCATATCTTTTGCATCTCCTGCAGTGGCAGGCAGATTCTTTACCACTAAAACCACCTGGGAAGCACAATATGGATCTTTGCAATATAGTTTGGTTTCTCTCTTGGCCCTTCCTGAATCCTGGGGACCCTCTGAAGAAAAAATAGGAACCCTTCTGGCTTCTGATTTGGGTAATTACCCTCAGCAGTAGTTGCCAAGATTTCTTCCTAGCTGTATGGTGTCAGTTTTTTTTTTTTTTTTTTCTCATTTCTCCTTTTGCTGAATCAGAAAAAGCCTCAGTCCAGTAACCTTCTCTATTGCAATATTTGCCCGATATATGCCTCTCAGACTGACAGCAGTGTTGCTGTGGCAGTTAGGACTTCCTAGAAGTAATTTTTTTCACAGTTGGAGACATGCTTAAATAATCAAACTAAGCTGTTCTTCCTGGGTTAAGTGTGAAGGAGCTATTTATAGATGAATAAAAAAAATCTCCATGTGATAACTCACATTATTGTACAAGGACAATGGAAAATTCTCCAGGAGACAAATAGCATAAAAGGGTTAAAGTTAACCTTGTCACATTTTATTCATCAAGACTTTAAGTGGACTTTTTTTTATGAAGGCCATGTAATTTTGATTGCTTTTAGTTCCTTTAAAAAAAAATAGCAAGCCATTTAAATAATTATGTCAGGTCACAGACTGTGGTCCTGTGAGCCTGTTTTGCCTGGAGACCTATCTGTTTTTCTCAATAAGTATTTTGTACAATTTAAGTTGAAGTCTGGAGGCTGGATTCAGGCTCTCAAGTTTAATATAGTCTACATTACTCTTGGGGCTTCCCAGGTGGCTCAGTGATAAAGAATCAACCTGCCAATGCAGGAGACGTGGGTTGGATCCCTGGGTCAGTAAGATCCCCTGGAGAAGGAAATGGTGACCAACTCCGATATTCTTACCCAGAAAATGCAATGGATTGAGGAGCCTGGCAGGCTACAGTGCATGAGGTTGCAAGAGTTGAACACAACTGAGCGACTACAACACTACTCTTGACTATAGTGCTTGTGGGAATCCAAATGTGTGATTCCTTCTCTGAGACTCCCTATGCTCTTTGCAGACCAGGTACACTCTAAGCCTTATGGCTTTGTCTTGCAGATTGTAGCCCCAACTAACATATTTTCCTTACCCCTTTCTTCCAATCCAAATCTTATGTATCTCATACACTGTCTCCTAGAAGTCTTCTCAGATTATTTTGTTCCATGGTGATCTCTCCCCTTCCTGTCTTCCCAGCACATGTAATTTCCCAATTCTAGGGGGGAAACAGAGGAAATGTGAGCATTAAAAGGTGCTATAACAATGTTATGACAAGCTTTAAGATCCCTGAGGGCAGGTACCATGCCATTTAATTGAAGATGTGAAGCTCATTGCCAGGCATAGATCTATACCTGGGGGTTCACTGGGTTGCCTTATATTTTAGATTTACTTGACTCATTTGCTTTAAAACATCTAATAATGAACAGCTCAGAGGAGATAGCTAGAGAGAGACTGATTGACAGAAGGAAAGAGGGAGGAGAAAAAAAGAGAAAGAACATAATGAGAAGGAGAGAGAAGGAACGAAGGAATTTGGAGTAATAGAATTCTTAAAGAATCACCAGGATTAAAGTTTGATCGGACCTTAAAGAACGTCTAGTGATTGATCCTCCCTTATTTTAGTGCAGGAACTTGACATGGATCATTCGAGTTCAAACTGCTATTTATTGAAAGAGTGGAGCTAGTAACCTTGTCTGTAAAGTCCTGTTACACTGTCATTTCTCTCTCTCTTTCTCTCTCCCTCCTTTACTAAAGCCTCTTTCTCTTAAAGCCTGAGTAGGTAAGGGTGAGCATGTGTGTGTACAAGCACATGCACCACAGTGTACATAGAAGGTGCTTTGGAAACCTCTCTGTAACATATACAAATGTGGGAGCAGGACCATAATGAAGGTTGAGCACCGAAGAATTGATGCTTTTGAACTGTAGTCCTGGAGAAGACTCTTAAGAGTCCTTTGGACTGCAAGGAGATCCAACCAGTCCATCCTAAAGGAGATCAGTCCTGGGTGTTCATTGGAAGGACTGATGCTGAAGCTAAAGCTCCAATACTCTGGCTACCTGATGTGAAGAGCTGACTCATTGGGTAAGACTCTGATATTGGAAAAGATTGACAGCAGGAGAAGAAGCAGTCAACAGCAGATGAGATAGCTGGATGGCATCACTGACTGAATGGACATGAGTTCGAGTGAACTCTGGGAAATAGTGGAGGACAGGAGAACCTGGTGTGCTGCAGTCCATGGAGTGACAAAGAGTCAGACAGGACTTATCGACTGAACAACTATAACAAAAGCCCACTGATACCCTGTAAATCTATTCATGCTAGTGGAAACTGGATGAATTGAAGGTGTGACATTAGGAACATTTGGTTAATTTGAATTGAGAAAGGGTATCCAGGGATACTTTTTAGAAAAGTTTTCCTCTGTAACGATTAAACAAAAGTTGGTGCTTCAAGATATCAAAACCCTTCAGCTAACTAGAATGCTTGACTGTCCCGACTGGCTTCTGCCCCAGAGTTTACAGATGGTTAAGCTTTTACTGCATTTCCATGAGTTAGCAAATGTGATGCCTCAGCCTGTCTGAATATGAGGAGCCACAGAGGGAGGCTCCAGGTGGAAAGGGTGCCCTTGAGGGCGGCTTCTCTAGCCTTCCTGTTCAGGATTGGTATGCAGCTGTTGTCCAGATGCTGGCTTCCCCAGAAACAGCTGCGTCTCAGCAGGGGCCCCTTCTATCAATGTGACAACCTGCTGAGGGCTTTGGAACTCTTCCAGATGTAAGGCAGACTGAGGCTATAAAACATAATCATTAGCATTATCTCCATTTTCGTTTTAGAGTCTCAGCTGTTCAAGTTTCTTGTACAGATTTAGGGCTTAATTGTTCTCATTTTTCTTCATAGGTAGCTTCTTTTAGACAGCATGGGCTCTTTCCTTGGAGCTGCTTTTGGAAAAAGATAGAAAGAATAGCTTATGGGGAATGTTCCCGACTTCTGGCAGGCTGAGAAGTCTGAGATCAGAGAGCAGTCTTTTCCCAGCTGCAGTTATATGTGTGTCTGTGAGCTAAACAAAATCAGCTCTTGCTTTCTTTTGCTGAATCATGGGGCTTTCTTTTGCTGAATTCACTCGAAATCAATTTCTTCTTCTCTTTTTTTCTCTTCTCCCTCCCCACCCTTTGTCACCACAGGCCCTAGCTTACATATTACCTGGAGACAATCTCTTGTTACTTCATTTTTCTTGGGATGTATGCTTTACCCAAGAGTAGGGGATGTATATTTTGGGGAGGAGATTGCTACTTGAAGGTTAAAAAGCTAACGTTTCTTTGCAAGAGTACAAAAATGCATCTCATAGTGAAGGTGGAGAAAATTGGAAACAAGGAGTTTGAAAGTCTGTGCAAACATTAACCAAAGATACAGATGAAATAATGACCTTGAATACATTTGCCCCCAGAAATTCATCTTACTGGTTTATGCTGTAGCTGTTTTGTCTTAGAAATCGAATTTCTCAGGGCACAGCCTCAGAATCACACTGAGTTTTGATGACAGGATTAGAAATACTTGCAGAACTCCATGCTGATCTTCACAGGCAGGCTATTATGGCATCAGTGACAGGCGTCTAATGCCAGGAACTGTTGAGAAGCATTTGTTCACACAGGGAGCTCAGTAATTGGACAGAAGACAGAGACTTATGCATACTGATGTCTCAATTTCCTGTGATGGTTTACAGGTCTTGAATTTGACATTCAGAATGTTCCTGTCAGTTTCTCAGACAGTTTATAAGATGCTGGACAGGATTCAGCTACAGACTTTGCTTGAGGCTGGGTCCAGGGCTAGGTATAGGTGACCTTGAGATTGAGTGCAAGCCTGGTTTCTCCATGAAGACTCTTTGCAAAGAAAGACATATTGGTTGGACAGTAGGTGCTGAGCTTCAAGTCAGAAATGCCTTATTTCACCTAAAAACATAAAACAATATGCATAGACATAGGAAGATCTCATTTTTAAGACAAGTACATATACATCTGTCTGGGACTTCCCAGGTGGTGCAGTGGTAAAGAATTCACCTGAGAGGCGGTCCTAAGATGGCAGAGGAATAGGACAGGGAGACCACTTTCTCCCCTACAAATTCATCAAAAGAACATTTGAACGCTGAGCAAATTCCACAAAACAACTTTTGAAAGCTGGCAGAAGATATCAGGCACCCAGGAAGGCAGCCCATTGTCTTCGAAAGGAGGTAGACAAAATATAAAAGATAAAAAGAGAGACAAAAGAGGTAGGGACAGAGATCTGTCCCGGAAAGGGAGTCTTAAAAGAGGAGAAGTTTCCAAACACAAGGAAACACTCTCACCAGCAGGTCTGTGGGGAGTTTTAGAATCTCAGAGGGCAACATAACCGGGAGGAAAAATAAATAAATAGATAAACCCCACAGGTGCCTAACAGCAACTCCCAGCGCTTTCACAGCTGCCACCAGCAAGCAGGGGCTGAACAGCGAGGCGCGGGCTGCATTGCTTAGGGTAAGGACCGGCCCAAATGCCCTGAGGGCAATCTGAGGGAACTAACGTGAGATAGCAACCCAAACTGTGGGATAGCCAGAGAGAGGGAGGAAAAAACCAAAAAGAGAGAGAGAGAACTATCCCTTGAAAAGCCCTAACCTAAGGCACTGCCAGGCCGGCTCACAGAACAAAGGACTGAGTGAATACCAGAGGAGAGCTAGCTGGCTGCGGACCCCCCCATCCCCCACTGGAGACAGGTAGGCAGAGTCAGCCAGAGCAGGAAAGGGGCAATCTCCGCCCTAGAGAGGCATCTTCTACCAAACTACAAGCAGGATCCATTGCCAACCAAGACTTCTTGAGATTCTGGACAGTTGACATCCGCTGGGAGGGTCGCAGCCAGAGGTCAGTTTCCCAGAAGAGACAAACAGCACACCTGAAAAGGTGCACCCATAAGGCCATAAGATGGGGCCCCCCAACCTGGGGGAGACTGTGCTCGCCAAGCACCTGGTTGGCTGAGCTGCTTGGACCTGGGAAGGGCACAAAACGCAGGCCCAACCTTTACCTGAGCTGCTTAGACCTGGGAAGTGCACGCAACCCAGGACCTGCCTCAGACAGTTCCCCAGCAGAGCAACCTAGAGCCTGAGAAGTATAGACCGTGAAAGCACACACGCCATGAGCAGGGGCGAACCCAGTGCGGCCAAGACACTGTGAGCACTCGCCGCACATGCCAGTGATATTTGTTTGCCGTGTTCCTCCTTCACCACAGCAGGACTGAGCAAGTGAGCCTAAATAAGTGACCACTGTCGCCCCCTGTGTCAGGGCGGAAATTAGACACTGAACAGACCAGCAAACAGAATAAGGTAAAATAAACAGAGGGAACCGCTTTGGAAGTGACAATAGAGTCAACAGATTAAAACCCTGTAGTTAGCATTGGACTACATTGGAAGGGACCTATAGATCTTGAGAAGTATAAGCCAGATGAAGGAACTATCTGAAACTGAATTGACCCCACAATGTCCACACAGCTCCAGAAAAATTCCTAGATATATTTTTACTATTATCTTAAAAAAAATTTTTTTTAAATATATATATTTTTATTTTAAGTCCTCTATTTCTCCTTTAATTTTAATTTTTATAACCTACTATTACCTTGCAAAAAAAAGACCCTATTTTTAAAGCAAACTTCATATATATATTTTATAATTTTTGTGACTTTGTTTTGTTTTTTTAATATTGTAATTTTGAGAGTCTAACCTCTACTCTAGATTTTTAATCTTTGCTTTTTGGTATTTGTTATCAAATTTTGTACCTTTAAGAACCCAAACCTCAGTACCCAGTTTTACCTGGGAGTGAGATCACTGGCTTGATTGCTCTTCCCCTCTTTGACTCTCATTTTTCTCCACCAGGTCACCTCTATCTCCTCCCTTTCCTTTCTCTTCTCTACCAACTCTGTGAATCTCTTTGTGTGTTCTGGGCTGTGGAGAACACTTAGGGAACTGATTAGTGGCTGGATCTGTCTCCTTTTGATTCCCTCTTTTTTCCTCCTGGTCACCTCTGTCTCCTTCCTCCCTCTTCTCTTCTCTGGGTAATTCTATGAACATCTCTGAGGGGTCCAGACTGTGGAGACCACATAGGGAATTGATTACTGGCTACTTTGTTCTCTCCCCTTTTGATTCTTCCTTTTCTCTGCCTGGTTAGCTCTATCTCCTCACTCTTTCTTCTCTTCTCCATGTAACTCTGTGAACCTCTCCAGGTGTCCCTCACTGTGGAGAAACTTTTAATCATTAACCTATATGTTTTATCGTCAGTGCTGTATAGATGGAGAAGTCTTGAGGCTACTATAAGAATAAGACTGAAAAACAGAGGCAGGAGGCTTAAGTCCAAAACCTGAGAACACCAGAGAACTCCTGACTCCAGGGAACATTAACCAATAAGAGCTTATCTAAAAGCCTCCATACCTACACTGAAACCAAGCACCAACCAAGAGCCAACAAGTTCCAGAGCAAGACATACCATGCAAATTCTCCTGCAACGCAAGAACATAGCCCTGAGCTTCAATATACAGGCTGCCCAAAGTCACACCAAACCCACTGACATCTCAAAACTCATTACTAGACACTTCATTGCACTCCAGAGAGAAGAAATCCAGCTCCACCCACCAGAACACTGACACAAGCTTCCCTAACCAGGAAACCTTGACAAGCCACCCATCCAACTCCACCCACAGTGAGGAACCACCACAATAAAGAGGAGCCACAAACTGCAAGAATATGGAAAGGATACCCCAAACACAGCAATCCAAACAAAATGAAAAGGCAGAGAAATACTCAGCAGGTAAAGGAACAGGATAAATGCCCACCAAACCAAACAAAAGAGGAGGAGATAGGGAGTCTACCTGAAAAAGAATTCAGAATAATGATAGCAAAAATGATCCTTGAAAACAAAATGGAGTTACAGATAAATAGTCTGGAGACAAGGATTGAGAAGATGCAAGAAACTTTTAACAAGGACCTATAAGAAATAAAGAGTCAATATATGATGAATAATGCAATAAATGTGATTAAAAAAAACATGCTGGAGGGAACCAACAGTAGAATAAAAAGGCAGAAGATAGGATAAGTGAGGTAGAAGATAGAATAGTAGAAATAAATGAAGCAGAGAGGAAAAAAGAAAAAAAGAATTAAAAGAAATGAAGACAACCTCAGAGACCTCTGGGACAATGTTAAATGCCCCAACATTCGAATCATAGGAGTCTCAGAAGAAGAAGACAAAAAGAAAGACCATGAGAAAATACTTGAGGAGATAATAGTTGAAAACTTCCCTAAAATGGGGAAGGAAATAGTCATCCAAGTCCAAGAAATCCAGAGAGCCCCAAACAGGTTAAACCCAAGGCAAAACACCCCAAGACACATATTAATCAAATTAACAAAGATCAAACAGAAAGAACAAATATTAAAAAGCAGCAAGGGAAAAACAACAAATAACACACAAGGGGATTCTCAGAAGGATAACTGCTGATCTTTCAGTAGAGATTCTTCAGGCCAGAAGGGAAGGGCAGGGCATACTTAAAGTGATGAAAGAGAAAAACCTACAGCCCAAATTACTGTACCCAGCAAGGATCTCATTCAAATATGAAGGAGAAATCAAAAGCTTTACAGATAAGCAAAAGCTGAGAGAATTCCGCACCACCAAACCAGCTCTCCAGTAAATGCTAAAGGATCTTCTCTAGACAAGAAACACAGAAAGCGTGTATAAACTTGAACCCAAAACAACAAAGTAAATGGCAATGGGGTCATACTTATCAATAATTAACTTAAATGTAATGGGTTGAATACCCCAACCAAAAGATAAAGACTGGCTGAATGGATAAAAAAACAAGACCCCTATATATGTTGTCTACAAGAGACCCACCTCAAAACAAAGGACACATACAGACTGAAAGTGAAGGGCTGGAAAAAGATATTCCATGCAAATAGAGACCAAAAGAAAACAGGAGTAGCAATAGTCACATCAGATAAAATAGACTTTAAAATAAAGGCTGTGAAGAGAGACAAAGAAGGACCCTACATAATGATCAAAGGATCAATCCGAGAAAAAGATATAACAATTATAAATATATATGCACCCAACATAGAAGCACTGCAATATGTAAGGCAAATGCTAACAAGTATGAAAGGGGAAATTAACAATAACACAATAATAGTGGGAGCCTTTAATATCCCACTTACACCTATGGATAGATCAACTAAACAGAAAATTAACAAGGAAACACAAACTTTAAATGATGCAACAGACCAGTTAGACCTAATTGATATCTATAGGACATTTCACCCCAAAACAATGAATTTCACCTTTTTTCTCAAGTGCACATGGAACCTTCTCCAGGGTAGATCACATCCTGGGCCATAAATCTAGCCTTGGTAAATTCAAAAAAATTGAAATCATTCCAAGCATCTTTTCTGACCACAATGCAGTAAGATTAGATGTCAACTACAGGAGAAAAACTATTAAAAATTCTAACATATGGAGGCTGAACAACACGCTGCTGAATAACTAACAAATCACAGAAAAACTAAAAAAATAAATCAGAATATGCATAGGAACGAGTGAAAATGAAAGCACAACAACCCAGAATCTATGGGACACTGTAAAAGCAGTGTTAAGGGGAAGGTTCATAGCAATACAGGCTTACCTCAAGAAACAAGAAAAAAGTCAAATAAATAATATAACTCTACACCTAAAGCAATTAGAAAAGGAAGAAATGGAGAACTCCAGGGTTAGTAGAAGGAAAAAAAAATCTTAAAAATTAGGGCAGAAATAAATGCAAAAGAAACAAAAGAGACCATAGCAAAAATCAACAAAGCTAAAAGCTGGTTCTTTGAGAAGATAAATAAAATTGACAAACCACTAGCCAGATTCATCAAGAAACAAAGGGAGAAGAATCAAATCAACAAATTTAGAAATCACAACAGAAAACACAGAAACACAAAGGATCATAAGAGACTGCTATCAGCAACTATATGCCAATAAAATGGACAACATGGAAGAAATAGACAAATTCTTAGAAAAGTACAATTTTCCAAAACTGAACCAGGAAGAAATAGAAAACCTTAACAGACCCATCACAAGCATGGAAATTGAAACTGTAACAGAAATCCTCCAGCAAACAAAAGCCCAGGACTAGATGGCTTCACAGCTGAATTCTACCAAAATTTAGAGAAGAGCTAATATCTATCCTACTCAAACTCTTCCAGAAAATTGCAGAGGAAGGTAAACTTCAAAACTCATTCTATGAGGCCACCATAACCCTAATACCAAAACTAGACAAAGATACCACAAAAAAAGAAAACTACAGGCCAATATTACTGATGAGCATAGATGCAAAAATCCTTAACAAAATTCTAGCAAACAGAATCCAACAACATATTGAAAAGATCATACATTGCCGGGGTCCAGCCTCGGTGGGTCCGGGGGTCTTGAGGGATGAGTAGCATCGGTGGAAGAACTGAGCTGAGTGGATGTGGTGATGGAGCAGTCTCTCTCTTTATTGTTGTTGGTTTACAGTTTTTATACCCAAGAAACACACCCATTACATCACGTATTATTCTATACAATCTTGTTTTCTGCCTACCATCAACAACTTTAACATTAAGCTCATCTTCCTTGCAGAAGTCAGATTTCTGCATAATCAGATTTAACAATAGTATGTTTACCATTTGAATGTCTTCAGCATACATCATTCAATCATGATAAGTACATCAATCTAAGTAGAAAGAAACTCCCCAGTAAAGAGTAGGAGGTGTAGTAATCTATTTAAATGTCCCTTATTCCTCCTTTGTCCCCAGGGAAGGGAATCTGCCTTCCCCAATCCCCTGGGGGAAATAAGGTGTGAGGGAATTATCTCAGGATGAATTATTTCTAACTGGGACTGACCTACTGGGATGAGCTAATGTTCAGAGCATAAACAGAACTTCCCAAGAAAAATACCAGGAGGGGCCTTGCCTTGGGATACCCCAAAGGAAAATCCGATTTGCAGTTTCCTTCTCAGTCTCATGACTTTGTCATCCGAGTGAGGGGGCATCCTGACGGCTCCCGGGAATATATCATGACCAAGTGGGCTTTATCCCAGGGATGCAAGGATTCTTCGATATCCATAAATCAATCAATGCAATACACCACATTAACAAATTGAAAGATAAAAACCATTTGATTATCTCAATAGATGCAGAGAAAGCCTTTGATAAAATTCAACATCCATTTATGATAAAAACCCTCCAGAAAGCAAGAGTAGAAGGAACATACCTCAACATAATAATAGCTATATATGACAAACCCACAGCAAACACTACCCTCAATGGTGAAAAATTGAAAGCATTTCCCCTAAAGTCAGGAAGAAGACAAGGGTGCCCACTCTCACCACAACTATTCAACATAGTTTTGGAAGTTTTGGCCACAGCAATCAGAGCAGAAAAAGAAATCAAAGGAACCCAGATTGGAAAAGAAGATGTAAAACTCTCACTCTTTGCAGATGACATGATTCTCTACATAGAAAATCCTAAAGAGTCCACCAGAAAATCACTAGAGCTAATCAATGAATACAGTAAAATTGCAGGATATAAAATTAACACACATAAATCCCTTGCATTCCTATACACTAACAATGAGAAAACAGAAAGAGAAATTAAGGAAACAATTTCATTCACCATTGCAATGAAAAGAATAAAATACTTAGGAATATATATACCTAAAGAAAAAAAAGACCTATATATATAAAACTAGAAAACATTGATGAAGGAAATCAAAGAGGACACAAATAGATGGAGAAATATACCGTGTTCATGGATTGGAAGAATCAATATAGTGAAAATGAGTATACTACCCAGAGCAATCTATAGATTCAATGGAATCCCTATTGAGCTACCAACAGTATTTTTCAGAGAACTAGAACAAATCATTTCACAATTTGTATGGAAATTCAAAAAACCTCGAATAGCCAAAGCAATCTTGTGAAAGAAGAATGGACCTGGAGGAATCAACCTGCCTGACTTCAGGGTATACTACAAAGCTACAGTCATCAAGACAGTACAGTACTGGCACAAAGACAGAAATATGGATCAATGGAACAGAATAGAAAGCCCAGAGATAAATCCATGCACCCATGGACACCTTATCATTGACAAAGGAGGCAAGAATATACAATGGAGAAAAGACAACCTCTTTAGCAAGTGGTGCTGGGAAAACTGGTCAACTACTTGTAAAAGAATGAAACTAGAACACTTTATAACACCATACACAAAAATGAACTCAAAATGGGTTAAAGATCTAAACGTAAGACCAGAAACTATAAAACTCCTAGAGGAAAACATAGGTAAAACACTCTCCGACATAAACCAAGCAGGATCCTCTATGACCCACCTCAGAGTAATGGAAATAAAAGCATAAATAAACAAATGGGACCAATTAAACTTAAAAGCTTTTGCACAATGAAGGAAACTATAAGCAAGATGAAAATACAACCTTCAGAATGGGAGAAAATTATAGTGAATGAAGCAATTGACAAAGAATTAATCTCAAAAATATACAAGCAACTCCTGCAGCTCAGTTCCAGAAAAATAAATGACTCAATCAAGAAATGGGTCAAAGAACTAAACAGACATTTCTCCAAAGAAGGCATACAGATGACTAACAAACACATGAAAAGATGTTCAACATCACTCATTATCAGAGAAATGCAAATCAAAACCACTATGAGGTATCATTTCACGCTGGTCAGAATGACTGCTATCCAAAAGTCTACAAACAATAAATGCTGGAGTGGGTGTGGAGAAAAGGGAATCTTTTACACTGTTGGTGGGAATGCGAACTAGTATAGCCACTATGGAGAACAATGTGGAGATTTCTTAAAAAACTGGAAATAACTGCCATACAACGCGGCAATCCCACTGCTGGGCTTACACATTGAGGTAACCAGAATTGAAAGAGACACATGTACCTCAATGTTCATAGCAGCACTGTTTACAATAGCTAGGACATGGAAGCAACCTAGATGTCCATTGGCAGAAAAATGGATAAGAAAGCTGTGGTGCATATACAGAATGGAATGTTACTCAGCCATTAAAAAGAATACATTTGAATCAGTTCTAATGAGGTGAGTGAAACTGGAGCCTATTATACAGAGTGAAGTAAGCCAGAAAGAAAAACAACAATACAGTGTACTAACGCATATACATGGAATTTAGAAAGACGGTAACGCTAACCCTATATGCGAGACAGCAAAGGAGATACAGATGTAGAGAACAATCTTTCAGACTCTCTGGGAGAAGGTGAGAGTCGGACGATTTGAGAGAATAGCACTGAAACATGTATATTGTCATATGTGAAACAAATCTCCAGTCCAGGTTCTATGCATGAGACAGGGTGCTCAGTTCTGGTACACTGGGATGACCCAGAGGGATGGGATGGGGAGGGGGGTTGGAGGGGACTCAGGGTGGGGAACACATGTACACCCATGGCTGATTCATGTCAGTGTATGGCAAAGCCACTACAATATTCTAAAATAATTAGCTTCCAATTAAAATAAATAAAATTAGAAAAAACAAAAAAAGAATCCACCTGAATATGCAATAGACATGGATTCAACCCCTGGGTCAGGAAGATCCCCTGGAGAAGGAAATGACAACCTACTCCAGTATTCTTGCCTGGGAAATCCCATAGACAGAGGAGCCTGGCTAGCTACAGTCCAAGGGATCGCAAAGAGTCAGATGTGACTGAGCAACTGAGCATGCACGCACACGCACATATATTTATCTATCCATAAAATGTTTATTTAAAAGATGATTGTAAGACACAAAGCTCATATTGACTTTGGGTGCTACGATTATGGTTAATTTGTTTTTTTGCATTACAAAGAGGTCAAAATTTGAATTTATAAAATAGTTCTTTGTATTTTACTTTTAAAAAGATTTTCTGATTTTTAAAAATAAACGTAAATTACCTTTATAATCAGAAAATATCTACACATGTGTACAAATTTACTAGATGTTTGAACCCCAAATTAGCTTCAGATTTGGACAGAATCATTGTCGAGAGTCTTTTCTCTACAAATCGACTCGAATCTCATTGACTCAGGAAGCCCATTTTGAGTGTCATAAAAGCTAGTTCAGGGGGAAGCTGTGTCACAACTCAGTGGACTATTTTTTTATTAGTGCTGCTGATGGATTTCTCTCATACTCACAGCGTTGCATCACTTTTCAGCTGGTTACATGGTGAATTCACTTGTCAAAACTCTAAGCACTCTTATGATCTGTGCATTTTATTGTTTTTTAATTATACACCAATAAAAAAGGAATAGAAATTCAAAGTCAATGTAAGGAAGAATCTGCTTTACTTTGTAATGCCTATGAGATTATGCCACAAACTGAATGATCTGGTCAGGAAATAAAAAAAAAGCCTGATGGGAACAGAGTATTAGTCTGTTATTTATGTAGTGGCAGAACCAAAGCATGAAATGTAGTTCATTGCCCTAGGTTGGAAAACAGGATAAATATCACCAACTCACTGGACATGAGTTTGAGCAAACTCCAGGAGATAGTGAAGGACAGGGGAGACTGGTGTGCTGCAGTCAATGGGGTCGTAAGGAGTCGGGCACGACTTAGCCAACTAAACAGCAACAAATAATGAAAGCAATTAGGCCGTCTCTTCCCCAACAAACAGAAGCCTGAGACATTCTGTCTCCCAGTGGAGGGCATCAGCCTGGGGGAAGAAAGTCCCTGGCAAAGTCCCTGGCAAAATCCTTTAGGTGTATATTGGGAGGCTGATATGTGAGACCAGAATAAGAGGCTGAGTGATATGAACATGTTTGAAGGTTACAAAGCATCATCTGAAATTGAAACTCTAAAAGAATACAAAGCAAGATGGCTTCCATGGGATACCTTATATTTTATAAGTAATAAGATAACCTTCAAATTGAGATTTTTCTCCCTTAGTGTTTGATATGAAAGATGCTCAGGATATTTGGGCATTTCTTTTTTTACATAATTTTGTTTATTTTTGTTTGCATTAGGTCTTTGTTGTTTCGCAGGCTCCTCTCTAGTTGTGGTGAGCTGGGGCTGCTCTCTAGTTGTAACGTGTGGGCTTCTCATTGGGTGGCTTCTCTTGTTGCAGAGCACAGGCTCTAGGGTGTGTGGGCTTCAGTGACTGTGGCACATGGGTTCAGTAGTTGCAGCTCCCGGCTCTAGAGCACAGGCTCAGAAACTGTAGCACATAGGCTTAGTTGCTCCATGGCATGTGGGATGGGGGATCAGGGATCGAACCTGTGTCTTCTGCACTGGCAAGTGGATTCTTTACCACTGAGCTACCAGGGAAGCCATCGGGCATTTCAGTAATGAGTAACTGGCCTTAAACATCTGATCAGGCCAAGAGCTTATTTCTTAGGATTTCTTTTAAATTTCAGTGTTGCAAGGTGAATTGGATGGTTAATCAACTATGTTTTGTTATTTGGCTAATGAGGGAAACATAACTAATGGTAAATATTTAGCTGATGAGGTAAAATTAGAAAAATTTCCATGTCTCTTCAACTTTAAGTTATGGCATAGAAACACTATTATATGAATAATAGTATTTTAAGTTAATATTGCCTTATAGTTTGTAATGGTTCCCTGGTGGCTCTGATGGTAAAGAATCTGCCTTCTATTCAGGAGACTCGGGTTTGATTCCTGGGTCAAGATGATCCCCTGGAGAAGGGAATAGCAACCCACTCTGGTATAATTGCCTAAAGAATTCCATGGACAGAGGAGCCTGGTCGGCTATACTCCATGAGATCGCAAAGAGTTGACACAACCAAGAGACTATCACTACATCATTTGTAAGGCACTTTCACATACATGATTTCAGTATTTACCCTGACAACTCCCAAAAGAACAGACTAGGAATTGTTGTAGTTTTTTTTTTTTCTCCAATTTTAAAGAAAATGAAAGCTCAGTGAGATTACATGACTTTCCCAATTCCACTCCTAGAGATCGAATCTGACCCTCACTTCAGCTTCTGAGCTCCCTGATATAAAAGGGACCCATGTTACTTATTTCCACTTTTGAAAAACCCACTTACTAGAATCCATTATATTAATGGTCTCAGATGCTCCAGGTAAGTGAACCTCCTGGACCGTCTACTTACTCTGTCTGCATCAGCCTCAAGCTTCTCACACCCTCACTGATCTATGGACTCAAATGAGGTCACTGTGGAAGCAACCATTAAAATTCCTCCAGATCAAGATAACTCCTTGAACAAGGTAGGAACTTCAACCTCAGTTTCCTACTACTCACTCTGTTATTTCCTCCTGGGCATGTTCTGTGGGTTCTCATGAACGATCTCATTTCATCCCACTTGGGGCCCACATGCTTGACGGTACTTGGGGGGCAGCCCCAGACTACTGTTACTGCCACCATCCCCTCCTGGGATACTGTGTCTGATGAGAGCGCCTTTGTTCTGGCCCTATGTTACCAACCTGTCAGGTACCAGCATAGCAGAGGTGGGGAGATGCTGGTACTTATGACTGAACTTGAAGATTCAGACAGAAGTCAGTCTGACTCTGTAAATCACCAATATAAACTGGTAGCAAAGAGCTTAGCCTACCTGTGATTGAAGGGGGAATGCAATTAAAAAAAGAAAAAAGTTCTGGCTGGGCTGGGTCTTTATTGTGACTGAGGGCTCTTTTTGTATCACATGGGCTCAGTTGCACTGCAGCATGTGGGATCTTAATTCCTTAACTAGGGATCAAACTGTGTGCCTGGCATTAGAAGGTGCATTCTTTCACTGGATCACCCTGAAATTCTTTTTTTTGTTTAAATTTTAATGGGCTCCAAATCTGCTTTTGGTAACCCTGTGAAAGTGAAAGTGTTAGTTGCTCAATCATGTCTGACTCTTTGTGACCCCATGAACTGCAGCCTGCCAGGCTCCTCTGTCCATGGAATTCTCTAGGCAAGAACAATGGAGTGGGTAGTCATTTCCTTCTCCAGGGAATCTTCTTGACCCAGGGATCGAACCTTAGTCTCCTGTACTGCAGGCAGATTTTTTACCTTCTGAGCCACCAGAGAAGCTCGTTGGTAGCCCTAACCCTCCATAAACCTGCCTGATAGGCTGAAACCTCCAGATGCAGGCAGTATGCTTCTTTTTATCAAATGAGCTTCTTTATCATATTGAATGCTTCTCTTTATCATGTACTTCTCTTTATCATATGGGCATCAAATCACTACAAACATAGCTAGTGGAGGTGATGGAATTCCAGCTGAGCTTTTTCAAATCATAAAAGATAATGCTGTTAAAATGCTGCACTCAATATGCCAGCAAATTTGGAAAACTCAGCAATGGCCACAGGACTGGAAAAGGGCAATTTTCATTCCAATCCCAAAGAAAGGCAATGTCAAAGAATGTTCAAACTACTGCATAATTGCACTTATTTCACACGCTAGCAAAGTAACGCTCAAAATTCTCCATGCAAGGCTTCAACAGTACATGGACTGAGAACTTCCAGATGTTCAAGCTGGATTTAGAAAAGGCAGAGGAATCAGAGATCAAATTGCCAACGTCTGTTGGATCATAGAAAAAGCAAGAGAATTTCAGAAAAACATCTGCTTCACTGGCTACACTAAAACCTTTGACTGTGTGAATCACAACAAATTGTGGAAAATTCTTCAAGAGATGGGAATACCAGACCACCTTACTTTCCTCCCAAGAAACCTGTATGCAGGTCAAGAAGCAACAGTTAGAACTGGACATGGAACAGCAGACTGGTTCTAAATTGGGAAAGGAGTACGTCAAGGCTGTATATTGTCACCCTGCTTATTTAACTTCTATGCAGAGTATATTATGTGAAATTCCAGGCTGGATAAAGCACAAGCTGGAATCAAGATTGCTGGGAGAAATATCAATAACTTTAGATATACAGATGACATCACTCTTATGGCAGAAAGTGAAGAGGAACTGAGGAGCCTCTTGATGAAAATGAAAGAGGAAAGTGAAAAAGCTGACTTAAAACTCAATATTGAAAAAACAAAGGTCATGGTGTCCAGTTCCATCACTTCATAGTGAGCAGATGGAGAAACAATGGAAACACTGAGTGACTTTATTTTCTTGGGCTCCAAAATCATTGCAGAGGGTGACTGAAGCCATGAATTTAAAAGATGCTTGCCCCTTGGAAGAAGAGTTATTATGAAGCTAGACAGTGTACTAAGAATCAGAGACATTACTTTGCCAACAAAGGTCCGTCAGTCAAAGCTATGCTTTTTCCAGTAGTCATGTATAGATATGAGTGTTGGACCATAATGAAGGCTGAACACTGAAGAATTAATACTTTTAAACTGTGGTGTTGGAGTAGACTCTTGAGAATCCCTTGGACTACAAGGAGATCAAACCAGTCAGTCTTAAAGGAAATCAACCCTGAATATTCATTGGAAGAAATGATACTGAAGCTGAAGCTCGAATACTTTGGCCACCTGGTGTGAAGAACCAACCCACTGGAAAGGACCCTGATGTTGGGAAAGATTGAGGGCAGGAGGAGAAGGGGATGACAGAGATCTAGATGGTTGGATGACATCACCAACTCAATGGACATGAGTTTGAGCAAGCTCCAGGAGGTTGTGAAGGACAGGGAAGCCTGGTGTGCTTCAGTCCATGGGGTCGCAAAGAGTCAGACAGGATTGAATGACTAAACAACAACAAATCAAATCGTAAGAGCTTAGCTCCCTTTCCTCAAGAAAAAAAAATCCCTCAGCTTTGCTAGCACATCTCTCTGTTGGGCTCAGACTTGAACCCTCAGGTTGAGCAAGGAATTGATATCTGTAGTCAGACACTCGGCTCTCTCCAGCCCCTGGTCTTGCTCTCCCACATCTTGAGATGCAAGCACCCATATGCTCAAAATTTTCAGCAGAGACCTCCTATGCAGGTAAATTAAGGTGACTGCAACTATGAGTTGTCACACAGGCTAGACTGCTCAGACTTAGCTGTATCCCCCTTCTGGCTCAACCTGAACCTCTGCCTCTTCATCCAGCTGGAGCAGCAAGACTAATGCCTGTGAAGAGATAAGCGCAGGATCCAAAGTGAAGTGAAAGTGAGTCTCTCAGTCGTGTCCAACTCTTTGTGACCCCATGGACTATACAGTCCATGAAATTCTCCAGGCCAGAATACCGGAGTGGGTAGCCTTTCCCTTCTCCAGGTTATCTTCCCAACCCAGGTATTGAACCCAGGTCTCCTTCAGTGCACAATCCAAGATAGAGTGTAGTCAGATGGTAGACAAAATATATGTCCTTTAAGTTCTATAGCATTTCAGGGCCAGAAAAGATCCCTACTGGCTAGTGTCCTTAATAAAGACCACCTGTGAGGACAGCAGTATGTGGAGTCCTAAAGCAATGGAAGGGTTTTGTTAGGAGGGACCCTATGTCATTCATTTTACTGGAAGAACATTGAACATGCATATCCTTATACTTTGGCCACCTGATGTGAAGAGCTGACTCATTGGAAAAGACCCTGGTGCTGGGGAAGATTGAAGGCAAGAGGAGAAGAGGATGACAAAGGATAAGATGGTTGGATGGCATCACTGACTCGATGGACATCAGTTTGAGCAAGCTCTGGGAGTTGGTATTGGACATGGAATCCTGGTGTGCTGCCATGGGGTGGCAAAGAGTTGGACACGACTGAGTTACTGAACTGAACTGACTGATCCTTATAGAGGTTTCATGAGTTTTCTAATTTCAGGATTTTAATTGAAATCAAATTGCTGGCCTACTTTCCCCCCTGTCTTCTGGCACTAGAGAGATAAGCATTTGCTCTCCAATTCCATGCTTCAATGCACTGAAGTGATCAGGCAAGAGATGTAGTTCCTTAGATCAAAGTAGAAGCTGCATAGACTGAAAGAAGTTACTGGATTCTAGTATTTGCTGATGGATTGGATGTGAAGGTGAGAAAAAGACAGGAGTTAAAAATGATTGCAAGAATTTTTGCCTGATGAATTGGGAGGATGTAGGCCCTACCAGCTGCAGATTGAAGATATGTTGAGGGGAGAAGATTAAGAGTCTGGTTCTGAATGTATTCCATTTGGTATTCACATGGGCTTCCCTGCTGTCTCAGCGGTAAAGAATCTACCTGCCAATGCAGAAAATGCAGGTTTGATCCTGGATCGGGAAGATCCCCTGGAGAAGGAAATGATAACCCACTCCAGTATTCTTATCTGGAAAATGCCATAGACAGAGGAACCTGGAGAGGTCACAAAGAGTCGGACACAACTGAGCGACTGAGTGCACACAATGCACCTCCACACTGAGATATCTAGCAGCTGGTTAGATATCTCAGTCTGGAAGACAGTAGAAGGGTTTGAAATGGAGATACAAAACTGAAGTTATTGGCATTGAGATAGACTTTCAAAACCACCTAAAAATGGGAGGGGATGGAAAGAAAGCAAAATCCTAGATTTGAGCACTGAGCTAAGGGGGCCATCCAAATCTCAGTAATTAATTTTTATTCTGGGCCCTTGGACTTCTGTTCCCTGCAAGCTACTTCCGGTCTAGCCTCTGGAGTCAATGAGCTGGTGGTGGTGTCTGCTGGGCACTGACCGTTTTTTCTGCCTTGCACGACATTCACAGACCCCACTATCTGGGTCAGGCACCACTGCCATCTGCTGGGCACTCATGGGTACAGCTGCACCCTGGGGATGCCACAGTCCCATCTCTCACAGAGCTTTTTGTTCTGGGTGCGCGAGGTCCCAGAAGTGGGAAGGATAGTGGTGGCGTGTATGTAGAGGCATACAGGTTTACTAAAGCAGTATGGCTTATGGCCCAGGATTTAATAGCTGAAAGCTTCAAACTGTCCCTCCTGCAGCCATTTACCCCACCACATTTATAGGCCTCAAGTCTAGTGACAAACACCAGGCCGACAGGAGGACTGTCCCTTCTCTGACTCCATTGGCCATGCTTATCTGTTTGACCTTCTCTTCCCTTAGAATGAATTCTCCCCTGGGAGGTTTCTTCATCCTTCATTCAAATAGACATTTGGCAAATGTAGTGTATCGGTTTGCCAGACATGCCTGGATATATATCAGTCCTAACGGTGGGGCTTTTAGGTGATTATAGGGCCAAAGTTCAGACCTTTTCTCTTTCATATGAGAATGCACCTCGCATATTAGATACCTGGAAGACTACTGGTTTAGGGTGCCATGTATCTGATTCATAGTAATTTGCAAAAAGCTGGCATCTGCTGCCGGATTAGTATGCTTTCTGAAACCTGTTTAATCACTAGTCTGAAGGAAAATTTGGGTTGGTATCAGCTAAGACAAGGAATGTATATGGCAGTTGCTGGCCATTTGTTACTTAGCTGGTTTAGAGGTGAAAGTATAAACAAGTCTGGTGGACAGTTGTTATGCTTTTATATGGTGAACAATGCTTAAAAGTATGAGAACATATCATATAACAAAGGGGACTCTACTTAATGCTCAGTGGTGACCTCACTGGGAAGTCCTAAAAGGAGGGGATATATGTATGGCTGATTCATTATAAAACAACTATAATATTTCAATGAAGTTAATTTTTAAAAATATATGTGGAAATGTGACAATTTTTATTCCTCTGTTTAACTTTTATTATTCTTTGTAAAATTTTTGTTTTGATTTAAAAAGTCATATTACCATTAAGTGTCTATGTGTGTGTGCTCAGTCACTTCAGTTGTGTCCGACTTTTTGTGACACCATGGGCCGTAGCCCTCTGTCCATGGGATTCCTTAACAAATGCTTGTTTTGGAAGGGGGAAGCTCCCACATAAGACTTTGCCCAAGTTTTTCTGGTTATACGTACTATGTATATAGTACATGTATGTAGTGTACTGGTTATACAACACTATGCTACCTGTAGATTTGCTGAGACAAGGATGACATTCTACTGGTCAGTGTTTGTTACCACTTCTAGGATGACTCTCTGCTAACACCACATGAGTCAATAAATATTTTGAGCATCATCCCTGGTTTGCAATAGAGCTGCTAACCAGTTGATACAGTAATTTGTATTTTACAGGATGATTTTACATACTTATCACATTGGAAAATTATAACAACTCTATGAGGTAGGTGGGAGAGATGTAATATTCACTACTTTTATTTGAGAGATAAGAAAACTCAGAGGCACAGTGATCACGCTCCAAGTTTTGTTGTTGTTGTTCAGTCGCCAAGTCCTGTCCCACTCTTTGCAACCCCATGGACTACAGTACACCAGGCCTCCCTGTCTCTCACCATCTCCTGGAATTCACCCATGTTCCTATCCATTGAATCAGTGATGTCTCGAACCATCCCATCCTCTGCCACCCTCTTCTCCTTTTGCCTTCCATTTTTCTCAGCATCAGGGTCTTTTCCAAATTATAGCATAAGAAAATATTCATGTGGTCTTTAGAACTCAGGACCTCTCAGTTCAGTTCAGTCACTCAGTTGTGTCCGACTCTTTGTGACCTCATGAATTGCTGCACACCAGGCCTCCCTGTCCATCACCAACTCCCTAAGTCCACCCAGATCCATGTCCATTGAGTCAATGATGCCATCCAGCCATCTCATCTGTCATCCCCTTCTCCTCCTGCCCTCAATCGTTCCCAATATCAGGGTCTTTTCCAATGAGTCAGCTCTTCACATCAGGTGGCCAAAGGATTGGAGTTTCAGCTTCAACATCAGTCCTTCCAATGAACACCCAGGACGGATCTCCTTTAGGATGGACTGGTTGAATCTCCTTGCAGTTCAAGGGACTCTCAAGAGTCTTCTCCAACACCACAGTTCAAAAGCATCAATTCTTTGGCACTCAGCTTTCTCTATAGTCCAACTCTCACATCCATACATGATCACTGGAAAAACCATAGCCTTGACTAGACAGACCTTTGTTGGCAAAATAATGTCTCTGCCTTTTAATATGCTGTCTAGGTTGGTCATAACTTTCCTTCCAAGGAGTGTCTTTTAATTTCATGGCTGCAATCACCATGTGCAGTGATTTTGGACCTCTAACTCCCCAGAAAATGCTCTCTTCATTAGGGAACCCTCCTTTCTTGAAGTTCTTCTGTTCTCTCTGTCATTATTCGCATACACTCTGGTTTCTCTTCAGTTATTGTAAAAGGAGAAGTAGAAACTTTTGCTTGGACGTATTTCCCACAATTCTTTTTTTTTTTAAAGTGACATCTCCTCCTCATTCTGGGTTTGTATGTTTGGGAGGAGTGTCTGATCTACATGGAAAAATTAGGATCTGAATTTATAGACTGATGTATAGGCTAGAGGAAAGGAGTGTTTGGTTGGTGATGACAGGTGCGTGAAGGATGTGAGGCTGTGAGCAGGTGTGTGAGAGGGTGTGATGGAGCACAGCGATGTCAGGTTGAGTAACATTTCCTCTCTACAGGGTAATTTACTATGGGACACTTGACACAGCAGGAAATGGGGGAGTAGATGGCGTAAGAACAGCTGGAACACCTGGAGAAACTTTATCCTTGAACGGAACTGTGGATTCAACGTCTTGATTTCATTTGCTACCTGGTATTGTTTGTTATCTTTCTTTGGATGTGTTAGTTCCTCCTAACCCCCATCCCCGGCAACTGTGTGCCAAGCTTCCAGGTGGAAGGAATGATATTTTGCCTCATTTTCTCCCTTGTGATGTCTGGCCAGAGCTAGAAACATTGCATGTGTTTGGAACCCATTGTTAATTGATTGATTCCTGCCATTCCCAGCGGTCCTATAACTTATTGCTCTGCAAGCTGTAGTTAAAAAAATCCATAAGCCCCAATAAGGGAAATCAGTTAACAGTTGCTGCTTCCATTAACTCTTAAAGAGTCCAAGCCCAGTAATGCTGTCATTTTCTTCTGTAAATAGAATTTTTAGGCAAAAAATTTAACAACAGCAAAAAGAAACTGAATAAACATTTTGAAAAGTCTGGCCAAAATAGTTCTCTCAAGGTTTTGTTTACCTAATCTTAATTCTATTTGTTGTTATTGTTCAGTTGCTAAGTCATGTATGACTCTTTGTAACCCCATGGATTGCAGCACACCAGGCTTCCCTATCTTTTACTGTCTCCTGGGGTTTGCTCAGACGTATATCCACAGAGTCCGTGATGCCATCCAACGATCTCATTCTCTGCCACCCCCTTCTTATCCTGCCCTCAATCTTTACTAGTATCGGGGTCTTTTTCAATGAGTTGGCTCTTCACATCAGGTGGCCAAAATATTGGAGCTTCAGCTTCAGCATCAACCCTTCTAATGAATATTCAAGGTTGATTTCCTTTAGGATTGACTGACTTGATCTCCTTGCAGTCCAAGGGACTCTCAAGAGTCTGCTCCAGCACAATTTGAAAGCATCAGTTCTTTGGTGCTCAGCCTTCTTTATGGTCCAACTCTTAAACCCATACATGATTACTAGAAAAACCATAGCTGTGATTGTATGGGCATTTGTTGGCAAAGCGATGTCTTTGTTTTTTAATATGCTGTCTAAGATTGTCATAGCTTTCCTTCCAAGGAGCAAGTGTTTTTTAATTTCATGGCTGCAGTCACCATTCACAGTGATTTTGGACCCTGAGAAAATAAAATCTGTCACTGCTTCCACTTTTTCTCCTATTTGTCATGAAGTGATGGGACTGACTGCGATGATCTTTGTTTTTTAAATGTTGAGTTTTAAGCCAGCTTTTTCACTCTCCTCTTTCATCTTCATCAAGAGGCTCTTTAGTTCCTCTTCACTTTATGCCATTAGAGTCGTGCGTGTATAATGATGGTCTATCCTGGTTATAGAAATGGTGACTAAAATTCAGGGCTTGTTTGTTTCTAGCAATTAGGGAACAGAGTGGGGGCAACATAAAAAACCCGGTGTCTTGCTTCCCTCCAAGCCATCCACTACATTCTCTAAAAGCCACACCAAAGTTGAGCTAGAAAAGAATCAGGGCTGATCAAAGTCAACGTATCCTTTAGGTTTGAGTAATCTATATCAGTCTTAGCAAAGCTAAGGAAAACAGCAGCAATGTGGAAATGTAGGAGTTTCCCTGGACTCTGGCCAGGATCCATGTCCTTAAATGTTTCATTTGGGTCAGAAACAACTGAAATGTATCTCCAAAGCATTAGGTTCCAAGGAATGGCCTTGGTGTGCTATGCAGTCAGTGAATAGCACGAGGGCTGAGCGTACAACCCTCTGCCTAGTGAAAATCTGAGTTTTAGTTATAGCTGTTCCTTCCCTACAGTGGTTTCCCCATATCTGAGGTTCTGCTGCTATAGCTTCAGTAGTCCCCATCTCCTAATTAGGGAGTTTGGGATGGACATGCACACTCTGCTATGTTTAAAATGTATAATCAACAAGGACCTATTGCATAGCACATGGAACTCTGCACAATGTTATGTGACAGCCTGGGTGGGAGAGGAGTTTGGGGGAGAATGAATACATGTGCATGTATGGCTGAGTCCCTTTGCTGTCCACACAAATTGGACACAAACCATCACAATATTGTTAACAGGCCACAGTGAAAGTGAAAGTCACTCAGTCATGTCTGACTCTTTGACACCCCATGGACTATAGAGTCCATGGAATTCTCCAGGCCAGAATACTGGAAGGTACCCATTCCCTTCTCCAGGGGATATTCCCAACCCAAGGATCACACCCAGGTTCCCACATTGCAGGTGGATTTTTTTTTTCACGAGCTGAGCCACCAGTTAATGGGATATACTCTAATATAAAATAAAATGCTTTAAAAAAGAAAGAAAAAGACAAATACCATATATCATTTATATGTAGAATTTAAAACATGACACTGACTTTATCTACAAGACAGAAACAGACTCACAGACATAGAGAACAGACTTGTAATTGTGAGCAGGGTGGGGAGGGTAAGGGTGGATTGGGAGTTTGGGGGTAGCAGATGCAAACTATTATACACAGGATGGATAAACGACAAGGTCCTATGCTATAGCACAGGGAACTATATTCAATATCCTGCGATAAACCATGGTGGAAAAGAACATGAAAAAGGGTGTATATAAATGACAGCTATATCACTTTGCTGTATAGCAGAAGTGAACCCCACATTGTAAATCAGCTATACTTCAATAAATTTTTTTATTAAAAATAAACAAAAACAATCCCCATGTCTATCATACAGAACTATAGTATTTACCACTGAAAAATAATAATACATTGAGTACTGCCAACAAGGGAGAAAGAGAAGAATTCCAGGACAAGTTAGGAAGAATGAGGCTTTCAACAGGTTAAAATGTGGCTTTAAAAAATAATTATTTGGTTGTGCCAGATCTTAGCTGCAGTGTGTGGTTCAGAATGTGGGATCTGGTTCCCCTAGCAGGGATCAAACCTGGGCTCCCTACATTGGGAGCAATGAGTCTTAACCACTGGACCACCATTTAAAGAAGTCCCCAAAATGTGGCATTTTAAAAGGATGAAGCCTGAAAAAGGGAGTAAGGGTAGTTAGACGGTTACTGCTCCATGGAAGGACGATAGATTTCATTAGCAGCTGGGAGGTAAAAGCCAGATTTCAGGGAATCAAGAAGTGAGGGAGGAAGGAAGCAGGACTTGTAGTGAAACAGAAGGCAGCACATGGTAACCATGTGTGCACAGCTCTTTTGGCTATTCTACGAGACTGAAAGATGGGGTGGTAGAAGAGGAGAAAACACCAAAGGAAAGCTTTTTGTATTTTCTGAGATGATTTTTAAGATACAAAAGTTCAGAACATGTTTCAAAATGGAAAGAAACCCAAAAAGAAAGGGTCAACAAAAGAAAAAAATTAAAATAAGGGAGACTATTTAGTTATATTAATAATACATATAATATTCTTTCAAAGTGTTTCAAAGGACTTGATTTCACAGGTATTTCCTATCATAAATACAGTTATATGAAATACAGTCTGCTTTCCCCCCCCTTTGGCTGCAACATGCAGCATGTGGGGTCTTAGTTCTCTGACTAGGGATTGAACCCACACCCCCTGCAGTGGAAGCAGTCTTAGCTACTGGGTTACAGGGGAAATCCCACACTTACAATAAGTACAGATTTGTAGTTCTTTACCTCTATTCAGCAAGCCAAACACTTTTACATTTTAGGTTCTTATCAAAATGAAAAAAATACACATTTTATTTTCTTCTCTTTTCTTTCTCTCTTCCCCATAATACATTCTTGTATTATAGTTCCTGGGCTTCCCTGAAGGCTCAGCAGATAAAGAATCTGCCTGAAATGCAGGAGACACAGGAGCCATGGGTTCAATCTGTGGGTGGGGAAGATCCCCTGGAGAAGAGAGGTGGCAACCTACTTGAGTCTTCTTGCCTGAAAAATCCCAGGGATGGAGGAGCCTGGCGGGTGACAGTCCATGGGGTCGAAAAGACTCTGACACAACCAAGTGACTGAACACAGCACACATTATAGTTCCTATTGCACATAGGCTTGTTTGTTTTAGCATCTGTCCTGCCAGAGATCATGAACATTATTCCCATGACACTGTTGGTCATCTTCTTTCAATACAGCCCCACAAAGTTCTAGCCTAAAACATTGCTCTGTTTCTCCAAATTTTTTCATTGTCAAAATTTTACAGTTCATGTCTTCTCTACAAGAGGACTTTAGGTAGTGACTTTTGGTCCTCTGGAGAATGATACAAGTTCTTACCAGCCACCTGATACCTACTACCCACACCAGCCAGCCTTTCACTATGCTGATCATCATGTGAGACAGGCTGACCTGACTCTCAGCAGAGTATTTTTTCCTGTTACTAGGGTCTCTCAGTTTTGCATGGTGAGGGTTTTGTAGGTCCTGGTGGCCTTTTTCATGTGTGCCAGGGTTTTTTGCAAACAGGAGGCTAAGTTTCTTTCTGCAAGTGCCCATGGAAATAGACCTTTCTCAGCATCTCCCTGCATTTGCTTCTTCTCACCCACTCCCCTGGACTTGCACTAGGCATATCTTCTTTTTGGAGGCTAACAGAATGTGTAGCACAGGAAATTTCTCATAAGAGAATAGTACTGTTGCACAAAATCAGAAGATTGCCTCAATGCTACATCCTGGAAATTTCCCGGCCCTGAGAAATCAGGGAGTTGGTGGTTTGCTGTCAATACTCCCAGCATCTCTTTCTGAGATTCTGTTGTGCTTATTTCCATTTCTCTCCCCAAAAGGCTCTTGCTGGTGAAACAGAGACATTTATGAAAAGGTGTCAGTAACTTTAAGGAGAAGGCAGTCCTCTCTAGGAACCTCTCCTGTCAATTTTTTAGACACCATGAAACTCAGAGGAAGAGACATGGGTGGGTGTGGGCAGGGTTTCCTGAATGTTCTCCAGGTGCTTACACTCTCACTGTCTCTGCTTGCTCATAAGATGGCTCAGATGGTAATTTTTAGTACTTATGCAAAGTCTGAAGTCTGCCTTTTATTTAATTTTTAAAAAATTAAAAAATTATTTATTTCTTCTTGGCTGTACTGGGTCTTTGTTGCTTTGCTCTAATTGTGGGAGCAGGGGCTACTCTCTAGTTAAGGTGCACAGGCTTCTCATTGTGGTGGCTTCTTTTGTTGCGGAGCACAGGCTCTAGGTCACAAGGGGTTCAGTAGCTGCAGTTCCAGGACTCTAGAGCGTAGGTTCAGTAGTTGTGGTGCAGGGGCTTAGCTGCATTCTGAGGCATGTGGGATCTCCCCAGACCAAGGATTGAACCTGTGTCTCCTGCCTTGGCAAGCATATTCTTTTGCCACTGCACCATCAGGGAAGACCTTGACGTTGCCTTTTAGCAAGAGCATCAGCTCACCCCCATCACTATCTGGAAGCTCCATCCTCCTCTGCTGCATAGGTCAACTGCACAAAAAACGTTGCATCTTTCTTCTCTGTTCTGTCTCTGGCAACTTTGGTGTTTAACTTCCCTGAACTGGAAGAAGAGAAAAGAAGAGGAACTAAAAAAACAAAAAAAATCCTCCTGGTTGAGAATTCATTTCAGGACAATTACCCAGAACCGAGAGGTGCCACTCCCGCACAGCCTGTGGCTCCCAGCACCCTATCTTCCCAGCCTGGCCCCCTGTGTCAGCTTTGATAAGAGCCTGGGTGTAATCTGTGCAGCCGCAGTTCCCTGACTCTGATTTTCCCCTTGTGGCTTCTTCATTCCTGTTGATAATTAAAGGAAGCTTTTCTTGCCATGCTGAAGGCTATATAAAATAAGCTAATAAGTAATAAAAGAGCTGGCTGGGAGCCAGGAACTTGCTGCTTCTGGGATCTATCCCATCCTTGTGGTGTGGCTTGGCTCTCAGACTCAGCTTTTGGAATTGGATAGCTGAGAGAGCAAACTTGGCTTGGCACCCTGCTGAAAATGTAAGATGCATAGAGAACATTCTGTGAGAGTGTTTATATGGGCCTTGGCCTTTGAAGGAGGTGGACCAGTGGTCTTCCTTCTTATCTTCCCATCTAGTATCTTCTTCCTTCAAACCCTAGATTTCTTAATTCTTTTGTCATCTGGCTCATTCTGGGGCTCACTTCTATTTTGTGTGTGTGTGCTAAGTCACTTCAGTCATGTCCGACTCTTTGTGACCCCATGGACTATAGCCCACCACGCTCCTCTGTCCATGGAATACTCCAGGCAAGAATACTGGAGAGGGTTGATAAGTTTAAAATAAATGCAGCAGAGACTTGATCTCCAAAGAGTATGTGTACTCAACCATCAATTCCTTCTGTCTTTTCAAACTTTTATATGAACCCAGCTTTAAAGATGAGTGCCTAGAGAGAGTGCTGTTTATTTAGGGGTTACTGTGTGTCCACTCATGCTTTCTTGAAATAGCCATGGGTCATTTTCCTCTTCCTGGAGGCCTGAAGTAAACCCTCTGTGATGAGGTTTAGGCTCCATCACAGCTAAGGAAACTCCAGTTAAGTGTTTGGTGGAGGAGTGGGGGTGTGAGGAACCTGTTTTGATTAGTCACAGATGTTTTTCTAGCATCCAGTCTGCCTTTGGCACAAATGGAGAGAATAGTTGAGGCCCTTCTTCAGGTTATTTGGGTTAAAAACAAAAAAAGTATTCAACTTCCCTGTCAAAAAGAAGGTGATTTGGGATGCAAATGAGCCAAGATGTCTGTTGCAATGAGTGAGTGTAATTGATGTTCAAGGCATGTATTTGCTTTTATCAGTTTCCCACATTGTTCTCTGGTATCAAAAAAGCAGAACACTTTAAAACCAGGACAGTTCCAGGAGTGCCTCATCGCAAAGCCCCTTTTGATACAGAGTGAAATAAGTCAAGAGGGCTTCCCAGGTGGCACTAGTGGTAAAGAATCTGCCTGCCAGTGCAGGAGACATAAGAGATGTGGGTTCGATCCCTGGATTGGGAAGATCCCCTGGAGGAGGGCATGGCAATCTACTCCAGTATTCTTGCCTGGAGAATCCCATGGACAAAGGAGCCTGGCAAGGGTTACAGTCCATAAGGTAGCAAAGAGTCGGACATGACTGAAGGGGCTTAGCATCAATTAAGTCAGGAAAAGAAAAACAAGCATTGTATAATAATGCATATATATGGAATCCAGAAAAATGGTACTGATGAACCTATTTATAGGGAAGAAATGGAGACATATATGTAGAGAAGAGGCATGTGGATACAATGAGGGAAGGAGAGGGAAGGACAAATTGAGAAAGTAGCATGACATATCATGTGTAAAATAGATAACTAGTGGGAACTAGTGGGAATCAGTTTGATATGTATATAACTGATTCACATTTTGTATGGCAGAAACCAACACACTGTAAAGCAATTATCTTCCAAAAAAAGGAAAAATAAATAGACCGCCTCCTCACAATCCCCAGTCAACTGTATTTCAAGTACAGCACCAGCAAAATTAATTCTTGCATTCCTAACTCGATATCCAACTCTAAGGTCTATTCTGGAATTACCTGCAGTTCATCTCTGGCTTCTGTGTTTGCTGTTCAGCTCCAGGTTTCATATATTTCTCCCCACTCATTCCCTGTACTGACTTCATGGTTGCATTCAAAATCTTAACATGAACTCCCTTTCCTTCCTGAATGCTGATGCATCATTTTGTATTTGCTTCACATATACTGTCCCAGAATTAGTCTTGATTGACTCAGGATTTCCCTCTTGATTTTTTATCCCAAATTGGCTCCTAGCTCCAGTTCTCCTTGAGTTTATTCACTGTGAAACTTGCCTTCAGGGCAGGTGATGAAACAGTTACTATTGCACATCTATTTTCTGGCTCACCCTGGTATCCCAAAGGTATAGTTATGATAATTTTCACTGAAATTAATCCACCATATTCTAAGACCAGAGTAACCACAACACACAACTGTGGGGAACTCAATTAATGGAGAGTGAAGGGGATGGTGCTTCCCAGAGTTGTGCTGTGTGTAGACAAAAAATGTGTCCATGTAAACCAAACTATCTTCAAATTCAGTGTGCAAAACCATAGTTTAGAAGAGTCTTAAAACTGACATGTTCAGTGATTGCAAAAATTTTAAAATCAGATTTGCTATGTAGTCAACTGATTTATTATTGTCTTCATAGGTGAAATAATCACATTCAAGCACCCTACTATAAAAATAAATAGAGCATATATATCTACATTACTCTCTTTCCCAGCATTCTGACACACATAAGCAGCTTTATCCTTAGTTTTCTCAACTGCTTTCGACCTGGAACATTTCCTACTATTCAAGATGCTTTATTCTATTGTACTTGGGTTAGCTAATCTTCCTAACACATACTGAATCCTGACTTCCCTCCTGTTTTTCTTCAAACACATTTCCTAGAAAGATTTGTCAATGGGCTTTGGCAATTTTGTTTGCAGGTTATAATTTCTCATGCACATTCTTTGGAATTTTTGTTGGAAAGTGGGGAGCGACAGGTTCTTTTGTAACCAGGAGGACCAGGGATTGAACTAACCTATAGGCTTAGCTTTTCTGTGTAGATATACAAGTATGACTTTGGTGACTGCTTTGTAGCCCTTTATTTATTCACTGTTTGTAAGATGATTGGACAATATAGCTCCAGTGATGTCAATGGTTATTGAATGTGTTGCATATGATGAATTAGAATTTTCTGAGTGTCTACCACATGCAAAGTTCTGTGCTAGAACTATAGTATCAAATGGGCTTCCCAGGGGTCTCAGATGGTAAAGAATCTGCCTGAAAAGTAGGAGATACAAGTTCGATCCCTGGGTCAGGAAGATCCCCTGGAGAAGAGAATGGCAATCCACTCCAGTATTCTTGCCTGGGAAATCCCACGGAGAGAGAAGGCTGGCAGGCTACAGTTCATGGGGTTTCAAACAGTCATACATGACTTAGTGACTGAACAAAAAAAATAGTAGCAAATAATAAAAGCATAGATCTGATGTTATATCAGTGAAGACAAATATTTCACAGTTAGTTACAGAAAATTTCATTATAGTTCCTTTAAAGTGCCTTGAGAGAGAAGTATAGCAGGCTGTAAGAGCTAACAAAAGGGCAACTAACTAGTGTTGGGGGCAAGGAAAGACTTCTTTGAGCTGGAGTAGAAATTTGAATACAAAGCAAGAATTGATAAGGCAAAGAGGTAAAAAAAAATGGCAGTACAGGTGAGTTGGGAGTAAATGGGTAGGTAGGGTCTAAGGTATATGAAAATTCAGAGGCGGGAAGAAAATGTCATATTCAAGGAGCTGAAAGAAGGCTAGGGTGGCAGGAGCACAGAGAGCTTGGAGAAGCATATTATAGGTGTCAGCAGAGGTGAGAGGTTGTATGATCTTCTAGATAGTGTCAAGGAAATTATCACAAGTCAGACTTCCCAAGAGGCAGACTCTGAGATGCAGATTAACATGTAGGAATGTTATTGGTCACTACTCTATGGATCAATACCTATGGGCAGGTGAAGAAAGTAAGACTTGGGAAAGAGATAAGTTAAACCATAATACAATCTATAATAATATTATATATATATTCAATATGTATATGTATTAATATTACATATTAATTTCACATTCCAGGATGTCTGGCTTTCTGTGAGTAATCACACCATCATGATTATCTGGGTCATAAAGATCTTTTTTCTATAGTTCTTCTGTGTACTCTTGCCTTCTCTTCTTAATATCTTCTGTTTCTGTTAGGTCTGTACCATTTCTGTCCTTCATTGTGCCCACCTTTGCATGAAATATTCCCTTCATATCTCTAATTTTCTTGAAGAGATCTCTGGTCTTTCCCATCCTATTGTTTTCCTCTATTTCTTTGCATTGATCACTGAGCAAGGCTTTCTTATCTCTCCTTGCTATTCTTTGGAACTTTTCATTCAAATGGGTATATCTTTCCTTTTCTTCTTTGCCTTTCACTTCTCTTCTTTCCATAGCTGTTTGTAAGGCCTCATCAGACAACATTTTGCTTTTTTCCATTTCTTTTTCTTGGGGATGGTCTTGATCCCTGACTCCTATACAGTGTCACAAACCTCTGTCCATAGTTCTTCAGGCACTCTGTCTATTAGATCTAATCCCTTGAATCTATTTGTCACTTCCACTGTATAATTGTAAGGGATTAGATTTTTGGTCATACATGAATGGTCTAATGGTTTCCCCTACTTTCTTCAATTTAAGTCTGAATTTGGCAAAAAGGAGTTCGTGATCTAAGCCACAGTCAGCTCCCAGTCTTGTTTTTGCTGACTGTATAGGAGCTTCTCCATCTTTGGCTGCAAAGAATATAATCAATCTGATTTCGGTGTTGACCATCTGGTGATGTCTATGTGTAGAGTCTTCTCTTTTGTTGTTGGAAGAGGGTGTTTGCTATGACCAGTGCATTCTCTTGGCAGAGCTCTGTTAGCCTTTGCCCTGCTTCATTCTGTACTCCAAGGTCAAATTGTCTGTTACTCCAGGTATCTCTTGACTTCCTACTTTTGCATTCTGGTCCCCTATAATGAAAAGGACATCTTTTTTGTGTGTTAGTTCTAAAAGGTCTTGTAGGTCTTCATAGAACCATTCAACTTCAGCTTCTTCAGCATTACTGGTCAGGGGATAGACCAATTACTGTGATATTGAATGGTTTGCCTTGGAAACAAACAGAGATCATTCTGTTTTTTTCTGAGATTGAATCCAGTACTGCATTTCAGAGTCTTTTGTTGACTGTGATGGCCACTCCATTTCTTCTCAGGGATTCTTGTCCACAGTAGTAGATATGATGGTCATGTGAGTTAAATTCACCCATTCCAGTCCATTTTAGTTTGATGATTCCTAAATGTCAATGCTCACTCTTGCCATCTTTTGTTTGACCACTTCCAATTTGCATTGATTCATGGACCTAGCATTCCAGGTTCCTATGCAATATTGCTCTTCACAGCATAAGAGTTTACTTCCATAACCAGTCACATCCACAAATGAGTGTTGGTTTTGCTTTGGCTCCATCTCTTCATTCTTACTGGATTTAGTTCTCCACTGATCTTCAGTTGCATATTATGGGCACCTACTGATCAGGGGGAAATCATCTTTCAGTGTCCTATCTTTTTGCCTTTTCATACTGTTCATGGGGTTCTCAAGGCAAGAATACTGAAATGGTTTGCCATTCCCTTCTCCAGTGGACCACATTTTGTCAGAACTCTCCAACATGCACTGTCCATCTTGGGTGGCCCTACACAGCATGGTTCATAAGAAGCAACAGTTAGAACTGGGCATGGAACAATAGAATGATTCCAAATAGGGAAAGGAGTACATCAAGGCTGTATATTGTCACCCTGCTTATTTAACTTATATGCAGAGTACATCATGAGAAATGCTGGACTGGATGAAGCACAAGCTGGAATCAAGATTGCTGGGAGAGATATCAATAACCTCAGATATGCAGATGACACCACCCTTATGGCAAAAATTGAAGAAGAACTAAAGAGCCTCTTGATGAAAGTGAAAGAGGAGAATCAAAAAGTTGGCTTAAAGCTCAACATTCAGAAAATTAAGATCATGGCATCCGGTCCCATCATTTCATGGCAAATAGATGGATAAACAGTGAGAGACTTTCATTCTTGGGGCTCCAAAATCACTGCAGGTGGTGACTTCAGCCATGAAATTAAAAGACACTTGCTCCTTGGAAGAAAAGTTATGACCAACCTAGACAGCACATTAAAAAGCAGAGACATTACTTTGTCAACAAATGTCCATCAATGAAGGTCAGTTGACTAACACTTTGGCCTCTCCAGTAGTCATGTATCGATGTGAGAGTTGGACTATAAAGAAAGCTGAGCACCAAAGAATTGATGCTTTTGAACTATGGTGTTGGAGAAGACTCTTGAGGGTCCCTTGGACTGCAAGGAGATCCAACAAGTCCATCCTAAAGGAGATCAGTCCTGAATATTCATTGGAAGGACTGATGCTGAAGCTGAAGCTCCAATACTTTGGCCACCTGATGTGAAGAGTTGACTCATTTGAAAAGCCCCTAGTGCTGGGAAAGATTGAAAGTGGGAGGAGAAGGGGATGACAAGATTGAAAGTGGGAGGAGAAGGGGATGACAGAGGATGAGATGGTTGGATGGCATCATCGACTCAATGGACATGAGTTTGAGTAAGCTTCAGGACTTGGTGATGGACAGGGAGGCCTGGAGTGTTGCAATCCATGGGTTGCAAAGAGTTGGACATGATTGAACAACTAAACTGAACTTTTACTCTCCTCTTTCACCTTCATCAAGAGGCTCTTTTGTTCTTTGCTTTCTGGGGTACTAAGGCATATCTAATGAAGTAGCAGGTCTTATTTCTTCAAATAGGTTTTAAGCTTCTTGAGAGCACAGGCCTGACCTTGGCCTCTATGCATCCAAAAGCAATAAACTGAGAGCTTGATTAGAGTAGATATTCAGTAGATCCTCACCAGTTAGTTTTTCTATATGATGCAAGAGAAAAGAAATGTTCCCTTTTTCATCTGGGTGAAGTATGGCCTTCTGCCATATGGTAAGGATGGTAAAATAACTCGTGAGGCTCTACTGAATATCTACTCTATTTCAGTTCTCAAGTAAGTGCTATTGGATGCATGGGAAGCCAAGGACAGGTCTGTGCCTCAAGAAGCTTAAAACCTACTTGAAGAAATAAGACTTGTTACTTCATTAGGTATGCCTTAGTACCCCCAATAAATGATGCTACGGATGAAAATTATAAGATGGGGAGGTCAGGACAGCTTAGGTGGCGATATTGAAGTTTTCCCTTGGCTCTGAAGCTCGGGTAGTGTCTGGGAGATAGGGAAGATACTTCAAGTGAAGGTAAGACTTATGAAAAGGGGAAGAGGATGAAATAAGCAATATACACTTAAGAGATTTTAACAATGGAAAAATGTGTAAACGTGATGCTGTTGAATGCTGTTTAAAACAACCGTCATATTCCAAATTCTTATCTAGTCAAGATGTCTTTGAATATCCTGATATTCAATTCAAAATATGTTTTGATGTTTTGAAATTTTCCGATGAAATATTTTATTTGCTTTTCTTTTGAATTTTGATTGGTGTGTGCCTTGCTTTGTGGTTTTAAATTTCACATTGGCTAATTTAGCCTTCAAGCCCAAAATGGGTCCCTCTGAAATGCAAGCCAGTGACTCACATATTGTACTGTATTCTTTTACTCCTACTTCATCCAAGGAGATCATAGCATGAGCTTTTACTAATGAATTATAGATAACAGTTTTGGTGATATTTTAACACCCAGAATGAGTAAATCTTTGAAGCATCTAAAACCTATGCTTGCATTCTTTTTCTTCTTTTGTTTAAAATTGATGGACTACAGAAAAGGGAAAATATGATCAGCTCATATATGTTGAAATAATCAGTAGACACAGATCCACAGCATTATGATAATTAAACTTATTGATTTAGTAGCAGATCACTATCTGGCTTTTCCCCAAATGTATGATACTGAATATCATTTTGTAGGCTTGTAATCTTCAACCTGAAATTGCTAGAAGCTTATCTCTTCACACTGACTATGATTGCTACCAGCTCCAAAACCGAACAGCTCCAGAAGGCATCACCGATATCCTGCTGGATGTAAAGTTCATTTTCTATCTCCATTACTAGTGCAGTGCACAGTCTGTGCCATTTATAGTGACTGTGCTTGAGAATGATGTAAGTAGATAGAAGCTATGTCCTTAGCTACAGGAGGAAGTGATAAGCCAAATATCTAACTCTAGATATCATAGACACAAACCAACCTTTACCTACTCCAACACCTGATTGATAGTTTGGTTGAATAAATAATTCTTGGTTGAAACTGATTTTCCCTAAGAATTTTGAAGTCTGTGTTACGTTTTCTTCTAGCATGCAGGATTGCTCTTTAAAAGACTGATTTATTTTGATTCTTGGTATACATTTTAACTGCTTAGATAGTTTTAGGGTCTTTGTTCCTGATGCCATGAAATATTCTAGATTCTGAATTATCCTCTCTCCTGGGTTACTCCTTTATTCTGGCAGACAGCCTTACTCAGTAGCTTGGGAGGTAAATTAACCAACACTTTTCATGTCTGAAATTATCTTTATTTCAGTATTACTTTAGTTTTTTGGTTACGTATAGAATTCTAGGTAGACATTATTTTCTCTCAGAATTTTGAAAGAATTGATCCATGACTTCATAATTTCCACAGATGCCATTAAGAAGGCCATTGCCATTCTAATTTGTGTGAATTGTATTTTCTCTTGGAAAATGTTTTGATCTTTTTATCCTGAAAGTCTTCATACTGCTTCTTCAACTTTTGATTCTATTTTTTAATCTCTTTGTTTTCATTTTACCCTTTAAAATATTTTATCTTTTCTTCCAGTTTCCTTATTTTGAGTGTTGTACTTGTGCTCTTATTTTTAATTTCCAAGAATTTTTCTAGTTCTTGGAACGTTCCTTGTTAAAAATAGCATCATGTTCTGTTTTGCAGATTCAATATCTTCTCTTATCTCTATAAGAACATTAATCATATTAAAAAATTTTTTTCTTCCCTTTCCTTTAGGACCTTTTGTTTGTTTTGGTCTCTGTCCATCATATTTCAGGCTTTCTTCAAATATCTGATGATCCATGACAGTATTTAATATTTGGGAGTGACATTTTAAAAGGTAACCTTTGTGCAAGGCTTGTCAACTGGTAGGTTTGCTGTAGGATGACAGGGGCAGGCTATTTCACTGGGCTGATGTGTTTCTCTAGAAAATAGTCGTTTAATCTTCTGTTGGGGGTTTATAAGCTGGCTGCTTTTTTTTTTTCTTCTTTCACTTATTTTTTATTTTTTTAAAATTTTCTTTACTTTATTGTGTTGGTTTTGCCATACATTGACATGAAACCGCCATGGGTTTACATATGCTCCCCTTCCAGAACCCCCCTCCCTCCTCCCTCCTGATTCCCTCCCCCTGGGTCATCTTGGTGCACCAACCCCAAGCATCAGCCCTGGGCTGGCGATTGATTTCACATATGATAATTTACATGTTTCAATGCCATTCTCCCATAACATCCCACCCTTGCCCTCTTCCACAGAGTCCACGAGTCTGTTCTATACATCTGCGTTCCTTTTGCTGTCTCGCATGCAGGGTTCTCCTTACCATCTTTCTAAATTCCATATATATGCGTTAGTATACTGTATTGTTTTTCCTTCTGACTTACTTCACTCTGGATAATAGGCTCCAGTTCCATCCACCTGAGTAGAACTGCTTCAAATGAATTTTTTTTTAATGCTGAGTAATATTCCATTGTGTATATGTACCACAGCTTTCTTATCCATTCGTCAGTTGATGGGCATCTAGGTTGCTTCCATGTCCTGGCTATTGTAAACAATGCAGCGATGAACATTGGGGTACATGTGTCTCTTTCAGTTCTGGTTTCCTCGGTGTGTATGCCCAGCAGTGGGATTGCTGGGTCATATGGCAGGTCTATTTGCAGATTTTTAAGGAATCTCCACACTGTTTTCCATAGTGGCTGTACTAGTTTGCATTCCCACCAACAGTGTAAGAGAGTTCCCTTTTCTCCATATCCTCTCCAGCATTTATTGCTTGTAGATTTTTGGATGGCAGCCATTCTGACTGGTGTAAAGTGATATCGCATTGTGGTTTTGATTTGCATTTCTCTGATAATGAGTGATGTTGAGCATCTTTTCATGTGTTTGTTAGCCATTTTTATGTCTTCTTTGGAGAAATGTCTGTTAAGTTCTTTGGCCCACTTTTTGATTGGGTCGTTTATTTTTCTAGCATGGAGCTGCAGGAGTTGCTTGTATATTTTTGAGATTAATTCTTTGTCGGTTGCTTCATTGACTATTATTTCTCCCATTCTGAAGGCTGTCTTTTCACCTTGCTTATAGTTTCCTTTGTTGTGCAGAAGCTTTTAATTTTAATTAGGTCCCATTTGTTTATTCGTGCTTTTATTTCTGATATTCTGGGAGGTGGGTCATAGAGGATACCGCTTTGGTTTATGTCAGAGAGCGTTTTGCCAATGTTATCCTCTAGGAGTTTTATAGTTTCTGGTCTTATGCTTAGATCTTTGATCCATTTTGAGTTTATTTTTGTGTATGGTGTTAGAAAGTGTTCTAGTTTCATTCTTTTACAAGTGGCTGTCCAGTTTTCCCAGCACCACTTGTTAAAGAGATTGTCTTTTCTGGCTGCTTTTATTCTAGGAGCCAAATAAGGGATGGAGCAGTGAGTCTCATTGTTCAATATATTTACTTTTTCTGTAATCCCTATTCAGGACTCTGGTCCTGGAGTTCCTTAAGCCTTTCTTACTTCACTACTTAAGAAACATCCAGTCTTCTGGTTTTTTTTTTTGAGGGGATGGGGAGGAAAAATATATATTTCTTTTGTTTTGTCCTTGTAGATTCATGCTTAAAAAAATTGTTTTCCTTGTTTTAATAGGTATTTGAAAGGCATTGAAAGATGATCTTTGTTTTTAATCTCCTCTGTGGCCTATGGCATCCTCTTTGGAGCCCAGGGCCTCCTGTTCCTTTAAACACATTCTTGGGCCAATGCAGGAGAAGCAGGCGATGTGGACTTCACCCTTGGGTCAGGAAGATCCCCTGGAGGAGGAAATGGTAACCCACTCCAGTCTTCTTGCCTGGAGAAACCCATGGACAGAGGAACCTAGTGGGCTACAGTCCATAGGGTCACAAAGATTTGGACATGACTGAGTGACTAACACACAGACACACACCATGAGTTTGTTTTCTACATCTGTGACTCTACTTCTGTTTTGTAAATAAGTTTATTTTTTTGAGTTTAGAATTAACTTAATTATTTTTGAGTGGTATCGACATATGATAAAGAAATGTCTTCAAGTAAAATGCTTGGCTTGTGTCAGCATACTATTAAAGTTTATATTCTTAATTTTATTAAAATACATCTTTACACTGGATTCTCTAACCAAGAAAGAGAAAAGTGGAAATTTACATGTATAGTAGGGATTATTCATTACTACCTATATCTATTTAAATATTTTATCATATGTGCATTTTAATTTTTCCCACTGAAAAAGTGGAACATACTTTTAATTTTACTGTAAATTAAAGCATGCATTTTTAGAAACTAGACTTAAATTTATTTTTATATTGGTTCATCAAGAAAGAACTTTATGGTCTAATGTTTGGGATTATTCCACTTTCCATTTTAACTTAAACCTAGCTTTCCTCCTGGACTTCCCTGGTGGTTCAGCATTAAAGAACCTGCCTGCAATGCAGGAGACTTGGGTTGGATCCCTGGCTGTGAGTTTCATCCCTGGGTTGGGAAGGTCTCCTGGAGAAGGGCATAGCAACCCACTCCATTATTCTAGCCAGGAGAATGCCATGGACAGAGGATCCTAATGGGGTACAGTCCCTGGAGTCGCCAAAAGTTGGGCACGACTGAGTGGCTAAAACACATACACACAACTTAAGAGGAATTGGTCAAGGGATAGTGCTAGTCCTAGTTGGCTTTGTAGGAAAATTTCTGAGCAATAAATAGCCCAACATTTTTCTTCTCCCATTGGTTTCCTACGAGAGCCTCTCATAGGCCAACTACAACCAGAAGCCAATGGACAAAAGATTCCTTATTATAAATAAGTCCTTAGAGATCAGTATCTTATGACACAGAGTAGGAGGGAGAAGGATAAAAAGTGGACCTAGATGGGACAAACAGGAGATAGAATTAGTGTATGGACTAATTTTTTTCCTGGAACATCTTTATTCTAATTTTCATTGGAATGCTAATTTTAAAGAAGATATGTCCTTTAAAATTTTAATTGTCATGATTTGATTTCTAGGTGGTAGAATAAATTTCAGAAAAGCATTATAACAGTATAGCATTATGATTGCTATGATTTTTTGTTCCATCCTTCTAAGTGTCCATTTACTATGTGTCTAGAATACAGTAGGTGTCAAATCGATGATTGATTGCATTTGTTTTAGCTTCACTACACATCATTCTCTATTTGCTTGAATTGCTGTTGCCTTGGTAACTTTCAAAGGCTTCATTCTAATAAAAAAAGAGGGGGATGAGAGAAAAGCAAAAAAAAAGCTCAAAGTTTTTTCTCCCCCCAAGTATCACAAAGTAAGACACATAACCAAACACAACATGGAGCCATGCCGTATACAGTGGAGAAGTTTTTAATTTTAAGGTAAGGGAGTGGGTTTCCCCACCATGATTGCCTTTAACTAAGCCATGGTGCATTATGATCAGACTGTACAGGGCCAGGGTGGGCCCAAGGGAGGCTCCCCTTTCAGCACTGTCTGACCCCACATCTGCATAGACAGCCTTTAGAAAGGGGCAGTTGTGCTTGGCAGCCAGTCCCCATGGCTCTTTCATCAGGGCTTTCTCTTGCTTTTCTCCATTTATCCACAATGGATCTTGGCAAGCATGTTCCTGCCATGGACCTGTCTGTGGTTTTCCTGGGAGCACAGTGTTGAGGAGGATGGGTGTTGACTTCCTGGGGTCGATTCCAGAGTGTCCTGGCTTTCTCGGAAACACTGAAGCCCCAGAGTCTCCCTTGGGTCTGCCTGAAGGTTTGCACAGCTGGCTTATGCTGAGGAGAGGGTGCATCACCACCAATTATTTTGTCATCAAAATAACTGTCCTGAAATAGTAACACTTTGCCACACGGGTGGATAAAGAATATATGGGAATACACTGGAGGCTGTGGCCCGGGAAAAGGGTGACATGCAAATCTAAGTTTTATCTTGAAGTCAGGCAGATCCTTAGGAAAATTGCATTATTTTTCTGAAGAAATCGGAATCATTTGTGCTTACTTTTCTGCCTCTACTTCCCTTTCAATTTTCTCTTTCTTTTTTTTTTGCCATTCTTCTCATTTATTTTTGAAAAATTGTTACTTTCATAACAGTGTTATTTATGTTAACATATGGTAGGCTTATCTTTATTATTTTTATATGAATTAATATATATTTCTGAACTTTCTGTTTTAACTTCTTACATGGTAATTAAAGTGTAAAGAGGTTTTTTAAAAATTTATTTATTTATTTATTAGTTTTGCCATATTTCTTTTTTAAAAAATAATTTTACTTATTTATTTTTGGTATGCAGTATCTTTGCTGCTGAGAAGACTTTTCTCTAGTTGTGGTGTGCAGTCTTCTTATTGAGGTGGCATCTCTGGTTGCGGAGCATGGGTTCTAGGCTCACAGGCTTTAGTAGTTGTGGTTCCCGGGCTCTAGAGCTCAGGTTCAGTAGTTGTGCAGACAGACTTAGTTGCTCCATGGCATGTAGGGTCTTCCCAGATCAGAGATTGAACCCATGACTCCTGAATTGGCAGGCAAATTCTTTATCACTGAGCCACCAGGAACGCCCTTCTATTTCTTTTTATTATTCTACTTGAAAAACATCTCCTACCAACAGGTGTGAAATAGGACAGGTACAAGTCTCTCTACCATCCCCTGATACCTGGGCATCTGTTCTAGTCAGTAGGCTAAGCAGGTTTCAAACGGGCAGGCAGTATTACAGAAGCTCTTCACTGGTACAAGAAGTTACAGCTACACTTTGGTTATATAGTGCCAGATGAACAGTAGACCTGGAACCAGGATAAATGCACACTGACTGAAAATTTCTAAAAGGCAAGGATATTATTCTTAATTGTTGTTCAGTCACTAGGTCGTGTCTCTTTGTGACCCCATGAGCTACAGCACGCCAGGCTTCCCCATCCTTCACTATTTCCCAGTGTCTGCTCAAACTCAGGTCCATTGAGTCAGTGATGCCATCCACCTATCTCTACCACCCCCTTCAATAATCTCAATCATTTCCTATAATTAAAAACCTCGTATTGGATGTATACTTGAATTAAGATGAGACAACTTTCAAATAAGGTCTGATTCCTTCCTATTACTTTATAGTCATCTTCCCCTATGTTCATTCCCCTCACAAATATTTACTGAGGGCCATTTATTTTTTTATTATTTTTTGTTTTGTTTTAGTTTTTTTTTAACTTTCTTGAAGTATAGTTGATGAACAATATATAAGTTACAGGTATACATTATAGTGATTAAAATTTTTAAAGTTTAGACTTCACATATAGTTCTTATAAAATATTGGCTATATTCCCCAAATTGTACAACATGTCTTGTGGCTTATTTTCAACTTAATAGCTTGTACCTCTTAATTCCTTACCCCTAAATTGCCCCCACCTCATAATCACTAGTTTTTTTCTCTATATCTGTGAATCTACTTCTTTTTTTGTTTTATTAACTAGTGTGCTGTATTTTTTAGAGTCCACATTTAAGTGATGTCATGCAGTATTTGTCTTTCTCTGTCTGACATTTCACTTCAAGTTCATTCATGTTGCTGCAAATTGCAAAAATTTCCTTCTTTTTTATGATTTAATAGCATTCCATTCCATATATATATATAGATATAGATGCTATATATATATATATATATATATATATCTTTATCTTCTTTATCCATTTATCTGTTAATGAACACTTAGATTGCTTTCATATATTGGCAATTATAAAGAATGCTGTTGTAAACACTGGGGTGTATGTGTCTTTTTGAATCAGTGTTTTTGTTTCTATAGGAAAGATAAATGTGTGAAAGCAGTAGTCCTTCAGTCATGCTTGACTCTGTGAACCCGTGGACTGTAGCCTGCCAGACTCCTCTGTCCATAGAATTCTCCAGGCAAGGATATTGGAGTGGGTTGCCATTTTCTTCTCCAGGGCCTCTTCCTGATTCAGCGATCAAACCCAAGTCTCCTGCATTGCAGCCGGATTCTTTACCACTCAGCCAGCAGGGAGATACCTCATGCGAAATCCATGATGTCTATCATCTACATGTCTCTATATCTTATCTATCTCTTGATCTAAAGTATACTGCTATACTTTTTTGAGTTTCTGCCTGTTTGAATGCTTGATGAGCTGGATGGCCATTCAGCTCAGATGATGGTGCAGGTATTTTTATGGGACTTATTGAATCATCCTCCACACAGTCAGGAATGATCAGAAAGAGGAACTAGCAACTGTGAAGCTTCAGCAGTCAAGGAATAGGAGAACAGTACTTACTGAGCCTGAGCTAGAGTTGTATAAATGGCTATGGTAGTCAAGTTCCATGGGTTAGTAGTGCTCAGGGCTTTATTGGCAGCAAAATGTTTTCCACAATAGGCTTGGGCTTGTGAATCTTTGACAGGTCCTGCACTTGAATGGTTGGCAGTCTGTATTGACTCTGAGAGATGCACTCAGTAATAGATGTGGGGAGGTGCGGGCATATCTGGAGGCGTCAGTAGACCTGATTGACTGAAACAGAGATTTTCAAGAGAAGAGTGAGATAAAGCATTATGAATGCAGGTTAAATTGTGGAAAGCCTTAAACAGTGCTTTAAGCAAGCCTTTACAGATAACTAAGCCTTAGTTATCTCATCTCTAAAATGGGGATAATACACATCTCATGAGGTAAGAATGAAATGACTCAATACATATAAAATGTCTAACTTATTTTTGGCCATGTATTAAGTGCTTAATAAAGAAAAACTGCTACTATGATAATGAAAATGGTATTTAAGGATGATTAGTGTGTGTAGGATTAGTTGGAGGAGCTGTTTCAGGTTTACAATGCTTTTCAGACAAATAATACATAAACAACAAACAAAAAATAAAGAAAACATTTTTAATTTTACAGTGAGTTAGTGAGCGATAGTTGCTCAGTCATATCTGACTCTTTATGACCCCCATGGACCTGCCAGGCTCCTCTGTCCATGGGATTCTCCAGGCAAGAATACTGGAGTGGGTTGCCATTTCCTTCTCTAAATCTTACAGTACAGTTCCTTGAAAAATAGAGTAGCCCAGTTCCTGCCTTCAATTCAGGAGACCTGGGTTTGATTCCTGGGTTGGGAAGATCCTCTGGAGAAGGAAATGGCAACCCACTCCAGTATTCTTGCCTGGAGAATCCCATGGACAGAGGATCCTGGCAGGCTATAGTCCATGGGCTCGCAAGAGTTGGACATGACTTAGCCACCACACCAGTACAACAGCTGGCATACAGGGACTGGCATTGAGTGAACAGGGAAGAACAGTTACTGCCTAGAGGAGGGAGAAGGGGTGGGAGATGATAGAGCTGGAGGAACGTCAGCAACAGGAGATGGAGGGCAAGCTGCAATTTCACTCATGCCTGATATTGATGGAACATACGTTCACATTGTTGAAAGATTCCAACTTGAAGATTTGTATGTAGAGGAATTACTATAGTATTTCTGAGGGGATTTTTCTCAAACATATCTCTCGAGCATAGGTCTTCACCAGAGCACCCAATCTTTATTTCTAACAGTCCTCTGGAATCTCCACCTGGACATCCCACTGGTACCTTAAACTTAACCTGTCTGAAACAACCTCCTCAATTTTTTCTGTCCTCCAGAACGCTTCCTCCCAAGTGGCATGTGGGATCTTAGTTCTTTGACCACAGATCAAACCCGCACCCCCTGCAGTGGAAGTGCAGAGTCTTACTTAACCACTGGACCACCAGAAGTCCTTCAACTTCTCCATTTCTGCTTAGGGTTCCACACCTGAAATACCAGAATCACAGGTTCAAGGTGAAGGTAGGATTAAGGCAATGCCAGCACTGCGAATGGCGCCCCCCCGGTTCCCTCTTAAATTATGCCTCCGTGTTGGCTCACTCCAGTCTTTCTAGTTCAGCTCTTCACTGACTGTCACCTAAGCTGCAGTGGTAGGCTCCTGCCTGCTTTTCTCTCTGTGTGAGACTCAAGGGTACTGTGAAAAATCGCCATTGCTTTTCTTTCTCATTTTCAAATGTCTGAGTTATTATTAAATACGTGGAGGAAGTTATCTTGCTCTGCAGTTGTATAATAAAGCTTTTGGTGGCAGCTTGTTCAGCGTGGGCTTGAGAGCATAAACAAATGGAGGTCGTTTTGCCTTCTGGGGGGTTATTTTTAATATCCAAGATTTTTAGTTCCTGCTCATTTCCCCTGCTTCTTGCTGCAGAAGTGCCTCACAGCTAAATCCATTGATGGCTTCCACAAAACATAAATCCTAGAAAAGAATGCATGATTTATTCATAGAGGAGACCCTCAGACCCTCAATCTAAACATAGGTGATAATGTATTAGACACATTCTAATGTGTGTTATTACCTGAATTCGCACACCACATGGAAGGAGAAAATTAGATTTCTGAAAGAAGAGAGAACTGCTTATAATGCCAGGATTTGCTGACATTAGGAGTGACCTTTCAAAACAAGCAAGGGAAAGAAAGGAAATGAATCAATTTTTTAAAAGTATTTTCCTTTCATTGTTCAGTTAACCCTGACAACATCTCTTAGTTAATAGATGTGGAAACTGAGACTCAGAAATGTTAAGTATCTCACTCAAGGTCATATTTCTCTGAGAACTAGACTTCTAACTTGAGTATCATGGACTCCCAAAGCCAATTTTCTCCTTTTTATACCAGCATTTTCCAAAATGATTCCATGGAATATGAGTTCACTGGAATGGTGACAGATATTCAAGGTAAAAGTTTGATCAAGTTACAGGACAGTCTCAACAGTGCTATTTTGTAGTCAAATTCTTTTCCTACCCAGCCTCTGGCAAACATTGATCTCTTCTTCATTCCTATATCTTTGGCTTTTCCAGATGTCATATAAAAGGGATCATGCAGTAAGAGTATAAGACTACAATCATGTAGTCTTAAGTAGTCTTTTGGTTTACCCTTCCTTCTTTCATTTAGAAAATGCATATTAAATTTATCATGTTGTATCAACAGCTTGTATCTTTTTACCATGAATAGTCTCCCATTATTTGATTGTTGTAAAACATCAACGTTGTTTCTAGGCTTGGGCAATTGTGAATAAAGTTGCTATAAACAATCTCATATAGCTATGGGAGTAAATATAAGTTTCTATTTCCACTGGGGGTGATTGCTGGACAGAGAAGAGTTTGGAAATTAATGTGAGTCTCCTTATATCTTCAGGCCGCAGTGATTCTATATTTTCTAAATAGCTCACCCTTGACCTTAACATTGACAACTTTAAATTTTTTTAAATCATGTCTGACTACATCTGCTCTAGGTAAGCATGGCTGCAATTCTGTCTCTCCTTGCAAATGCCTTTTAAGTGCTTGCCTTTCTTTAGATTTCTTTTTATTTGTTGCCCTAGAATCTTAGCTTTATGATGGACTTATGAAGTTATGGATTTACAGTTTGCTTGTTTTTTTTTTAATTTGGCTATCATTGTTGTAAGGGTGAAAACAATTATATCTCAAACTGAAACTAATCCAAAGCTAGAATTCTATTTGTTCATTTAAAAAAAAAAACAATACAAGCAATTATTTTAAATAAATCTAAGAGATTCCGAAAAGTGGTGCAGTTTACATTCAACACTGCCAATAGATGACTTTATATGCTTGTTGAGAATTTCTTCAAATACAAATTTCTCGTTTGTAATTATGAAAGCTTAATTCCCATGGACTCAAAATTCTTAGGTGTTCTAATATCATCTGCTTGTATGTCCTATAAGAAGAGGCTTGGCATCTTTTAGCAATAGGACTCCCTAGCTGATTGCAGTCCAAAGTAAGGCTTCTTATATCTAACTAACATTAATCTTAAATCAGTCTCACCTGTGTCTCTCTGTGTGTGCATGTGCATGTCTTTGAGACATACATATATTGATAAATACAAATAACATATAATATTATGTAATATGTTAATAATAATAAATAAATCTATATATAACATATATACAGAGAGAGAGAGGGAGGAAGGGACAGAGAGAAAGAGAGAGAGCAAGTTGGCATTTTCCTGTCTATTCCAAGCTCATGAAAAGAAAATACAAATATTTTGGACACTAATTCATTCTGCTATGTATACCTTCCTTGTTCCCTTGACTGCACTGTCATCATCTACCAACTTCTTGATCACTATAGCATGTCCACTGGGACCTTGTAGTGTACAGATAAAGTGCTAGTTGCTAAGTCATGTCTGATTCTTTGCAACCCCATGTACTGCTGGTATCCACTGTCCATGGACTTCTCCAGGCAAGAATACTGGAGTGGACAGCCATTCTCTTCTCCAGGACATCTCCCCCACACAGGGATTGAACTTGGGTCTCCCACATTGCAGGCAGATTCTTTACTGTTTGAACCACCAGAGAAGCCCTGGAGTGTTCAAACTCTCTATAAATCCCAAATTTTACCATCATATAAACCATGCAGTACCCTAGCCTCTCAGAATTTTTGGAGATAAACTACCAAAGTGTTGCTTCTACAAATACAAGCTTTCAAACCTCACTCCAGGTCTCTCAACATCCTTTTATATGCCCCTAGACTCCTTCAGTTCAGTTCAGTTTCTCAGTCTTATCCAACTTTTTGAGACCCCATGGAATGCAGCATGCCAGGCCTCCCTGCCTATCACCAACTCCTGGAGCTTGCTCAAACTTATGTCCATCGAGTCGCTGATGCCATCCAATCATCTCATCCTCTGTCATCCCCTTTTCCTCCCGCCTTCAATCTTTCCCAGCATCAGGATCTTTTCCAATGAGTCAGTTCATCAGGTGGCCAAAGTATTGGAGTTTCAGCTTCAACATCAGTCTTTTCAATGAATATTTAGGACTGATTTCTTTAGGATGGACTGGTTGGATATCCTTGACTGTCAAGAGTCTTCTCCAACACCGCAGTTCAAAAGCATCAATTCTCTGGCGCTCAGCTTTCTTTATAGTCCAGCTCTCACATCCATACATGACTACTGGAAAAATCATAGCTTTAAGTAGATGGACCTTAGTTGGCAAAGTGAGGTGTCTGCTTTTTAATATGCTGTCTCGGTTGGTCATCACTTTTCTTCCAAGGAGCAAGTGTCTTTTAATTTCATGGCTGCAGTCACCATCTGCAGTGATTTTGGAGGCAAAAAATTAAGTGCCTTACTGTTTCTGTTGTTTCTCCATCTATTTGCCATGGAGTGATGGGACCAGATACCATGATCTTAGTTTTCTGTGTGTTGAGTTTCAAGCCAACTTTTTCACTCTCCTCTTTCACTTTCATCAAGAGGCTCTTTAATTCTTCACTTTCTGCCATAAGGGTAGTATCATCTGCATATCTAAAGTTCTTGATATTTCTCCCAGCGATCTTGATTCCAGCCTGTGCTTCATCCAACCCAGTGTTTCTCATGATACACTCTGCATATAAGATAAATAAGCAAGGTGACAATATACAGCCTTGATGTACTTCTTTTCCTATTTGAAACCAGTCTGTTGCTCCATGTCCAGTTCTAACTGTTGCTTCCTGACCTGCATACAGATTTCTCAGGAAGTATGTCAGGTGGTCTGGGATTCCTATATCTTTCAGAATTTTCCAGTTTGTTGTGATCCACACAGTCAAAGGCCTTGGTGTAGTCAATAAAGCAGAAGTAGATATTTTTCTGGAACTCTCTTGCTTTTTCAATGATCCAACAGATGTTGGCAATTTGATCTCTGATTCCTCTGCCTTTTCTAAAACCAGCTTGAATATCTGGAGTTTCATGGTTCATGTACTGTTGAAGCCTGGATTGGAGAATTTTGAGCATTAATTTACTAGCATGTGAGATGAGTGCAATTGTGTGGCAGTTTGAGTATTTTTTGGCATTGCCTTTCTTTGGGATTGGAATGAAAACTGACCTTTTCCAGTCCTGCAGCCACTGCTGAGTTTTCCAAATTTGCTGGCATATTGAGGGCGCAGCACTTGCACAGCATCATCTTTCAGGATTTGAAATAGCCCAGCTGGAATTCCATCACCTTCACTAGCTTTGTTCATAGTGATGCTTCCTAATGACCATTTGACTTCTCATTGCAAGACTATTTATTCTACAGTTAAATTCAGAGGATATCCCAATATACCAAACTCCTCTTTAAAAATTTCAGACTACTGTCCAACTGTTTATTCAGCTTATGACCTCATTGCCTATAGCTATCAGGTGGGATTTGTGACTAATTTTTTCATGCTCCACAATGTATTTTTGCGCATTCATCCTAATTTCCATTGTTTGTTCCCGTTAATAACATTTTCTCTTCCAATCTAAGGTTAATCTTTTCCTCAAACCCAGCAATTTCCACCTAAAATTTTGGATCAGCTGTCAACTTTGGCAAAATACCCATTGAGATTTTGGATGGGAATCATTGAATCTATAGTGAAATTGACATTAGTCATTAAAATAATACTTTTTGACATATCTAGTAATTTTTCCTGTCATAAGGTTACTTTTTCTGATATCAGTGTAGTCGTTGTAGCTTTCTTTTTTATTAGTATTTACCTCCTTGTTCTCTCCTTTTCCTTTTAATCTGTGTTTTTATATTTAAAGTGAAGTTCTTCTACACAACATATGATTGGATTTGTCTTTTTTATCTGATTTGAAAATCACTGTATTTAAATCAAAATGTTTAAAATATTTACAGTAACATAATCACTGATATGGTTTGGTTTCTATTTAGCATCTTACTATTTGTTTTCTATTTGTTTAATCTGTTCTTGGCTCCATTTTTTTCCTCCCATCTTTTGAACTAATTTAGTATTGAATATGTTTTCATTTTATCTCCAATATTGATATCTCTTTTTCTTTTAATTTATTTTTTTATTGAAAGATCATTGCTTTATATAGTTTTGTTGTTTTCTGTCAAACTTCAGCATGAATCCAGCCATACCTCCTTTCTGAACCTCCCTCTCTTCTTCTGCCCCATCCCATCCCTCTAGATTGATACAGAGTCCCTGTTTGAGTTTCTGAACCATACAGCAAATTCCCGTTGGCTATCTATTTTACATATGGTAATGTATGTTTCCATGTTACTCTTTCCATACATCTCACCTTTTCCTCCCCTCTCCGCATGTCCACATGTCTATTCTCTATGTCTGTTTCTCCACTGCTGCCCTGTGAGTAAATTCTTCAGTATCATTTTTCTAGATTCTGTATATATGCATCAGAATACATATTTATCTTTCTCTTTCTGACTCACTTCAGTCTGTATAATAGGTTCTAGGTTCATCTGCCCCATCAGAACTGACTCAGATGCATTCCATTTTATGGATGAGTAATATTCCATTGTGTATATGTACCCAACTTCTTTATCCATTCATCTGTCTATGGACAGCTAGGTTGCTTCCATATTCTAGCTATTGTAAACAGTGCTTCAATGAGCAATGGGATGCATGTGTATTTTTCAATTTTGGTTTCCTCAGGGTTTGTTTTATTTTTTAAACAATTGTTCTTGAGTTTACAATACAAATTTTTAACTTTTCACAGTTTACCGTTTCATGGATGATTCAAGACAACATAAATTTCCATATCCTTTATTCTGCCCTTTGCCTTGTACAAATGTTTAAATCAAAATTTGTTTCTTGGTTCAAGGTCATTGCCACCATCACTCCATTTGGAACAGCATACTGTGATGGCTTCCCAGTGGCTCAGTGGTAAAGAATCCACCTGCCAATGCAGGAGATGCAGGACATTTTCCTGGGTCAGGAAAATTCCCTGGAGAAGAAAATGGCTACCCACTCCTGTATTCTTATCTGGGAAATCCCATGGACAGAGAAGCCTGGCGGGCTACAGTCCACATGGTCACAAAGCATCAGGCACGACTTAGCGACTAAAACAGCAACAGGCAAGTTACCTTAAAAATTGTGCTTGGGGCAATATAATAAATAGTCTGTCATGGAAATGCTAAAACATAATAAAACACAACTGTGATGGGTGCCAAGGATATTGAGACACAGACATCCCCAAGATGCTTACTTGAGAACATGGAACATACTGAAATGAAAACTGATTACAAGAGAGCAAAGAAATATGTATGGTAAATGTCTAATGGCTGGATCAAATACTGGCACAAAATGAACTAAGCAGAGGTTAGCATGGATTGAAGTGACCAAGAAAGACTTCACAAAGAGAATAGGACTCAAAAGAAGGATTTATAAAACAATTATTATAAAATATAAACAAGATGGCAATTCTGATATTTGGTAGAAGTAGTTTGGTGAAAATAAGCTTGTCTAGAATGAGAAATTCAAGTTGCAAATAGTAGTACATAATTTCAGAGAGGTTGGCATAATACTTTTGTGACATTAAGCACAATGTTTTTGTAGAGCAGTATCTCATTATTTAATAAATTATGTTTTTGCAGCTTGTCCTTTTGCGCTATTCCATCCCACTCCTTTGGGTAGCAGTGATTTGTTACACAGCTTTCCAAAAGCAGCTCTACTTTCATAAACCTTGTGTCTAATAATTGTTAATGAATTACTGAACTGAGGAAAGCAGAGCTGGGAGGCAGAGAATTTAATAAGTTATGGGGAAAGTAATAATGAGTCTAGAGGAGAATATCACTTTTAGACTTGAGAAAAATTTGCCTGCAAAACAATAATTATTTCTTTTTTAAAATTGAGCTATAGTTGATTTACAAAGTTGTGTTAATTTCTGCAGTAAAGTGACTTAGTTATATATATATATATATATGTATATATATATATATGTATATATATTCTTTTCTTATATAGCTTATCATTGGATATTGAACATAGTTTTCTGTGCTATACAGTAGGATTTTGTTTTTTTATCCATTCTGTCTATTAATATAAAAGCTTACATCTGCTACCCCCAATCTCCCACTCCATCCTTTCCCCAACCCTCTCCCCCTTGGTGACCACTCATATCTTCTCTATGTCTGTGATTCTCTGTTTCATAGATAGGTTCATTTGTGTCTTAGATGCCACATATAAGTGGAATTATATGGTATTTGTATCATATACCACACATATTATATGGTATTTATCTTTGTCCTTTTGGCTTACTTTGCTTAGTATGATAAGCTGCAAATGTATCTCTACCTGCATCTTGTTGCTGCAAATGACATTATTTCAAAGGACAAATATTTCTTAGTTTCACACTCTTGTTTCAGTCCTTCTGCTCTATTGCATATTAGATTTCTCTCTCTTTTTAAGTATACCTCTAATTCATCCCTCACATCACAACTTGTGCTGCTTTTGAAGCTTTACTTAATATTCCCCTGACCTGCCCAGTGATCTCACTTCATAGTTCTTGCCTGAAACTCTATGAAGAAGTGGTCTATCACCTCTCTGATGGAATCATCTGAGTGGTTGTGGAAGTATTCTCCCCTTCCTTCACTATTTCATGGCATTTCTTAAGGAGAATATTTTATCAAAGGGTAATTCTCATTGTTATATAGAGACTATTCTTTATTCAGTAGTATATTGCTTTTATATAGTCAATGATATGTAAACAGATGCCCTGTGCAGTTGCTAACATGGCTTTATGACACTTTCTTCCTCTGTCATCACCACCTCTAGCCATGTACAACCACTGCTGCCACCAACACTACTTCTGTTTCCATTAATGCTCACTCTTGGCTGTTAGGTTCACCACTGTGCTAGGCATCGTCTCTGGCTCTTTTCCAAGTATCCAAGACTCCTACATTGCTTTTCTCCTACTATGAGAGTACACTGATCCTCACAAAGATTAAGTTATGTGTTTAAAGTTAGTGATCAGTAAAGCCAGGGAGTAAGCTTAAGTTTAAGGTTTCCCTGGTGGCTCAGTGGTAAAGAATCTAACCAATGCAGGAGAAGCAGGAGGCACAGGTTTCAGCCCTAGGTCAGATAGATCCCCTGGAGGAGAGCATGGCAACCCACTCTAGTATTCTTGCCTGGAAAATCCCAGGGACAGAGGAGCCTGGCGGGTTACAGTCCATAGAGTCTCAAAGAGTCAGACACGACTAAAGTGAATGAGCACACACAAGTCTGTCTGATTCCAAACTTAAAGTTCTTTCAACCATTGTGAACAGCCCATCAAAAAACCTCTGTTAGTTTAACGATTCACTTTCCAAAGTCTACCTTGGATGCCCATAGTGCCTATGAGATAAACCTGTTGTTAACATGCTCACAAATGTCTTTCCGACTATCTTGGTTGTCATCGTTCAGTTGCTTAATCCTGTCTGATTCTGTGACCCCACAAACTGCAGCACTCCAGGCTTCCCTGTCCATCGCCAACTCATGGAGCTTGCTCAAACTTACATCCATTGAGTAGGTGATGCCATCCAACCATCTTGTCCTCTGTCACCCCCTTCTCCTCCTGCCTTCTATCTTTCCTATCATCAGGGTCTTTTCTAATGATTCGGCTCTCAGCATCAGGTGGCCAAAGTATTGGAGCTTTAGGTTCAGCATCAGTCCTTCTAATGAATAGTCAAGATTGATTTCATTTAGGATTGACAGATTTGATCTTGCAGTCCAAGAGACTCTCAAGAGTCTTCAACAACAACAACAGGTGAAAAACATCGATTCTTCTGACTATCTTTAAGTTTTAAAAATGCTTTTCTTTTTCTTTATTTTCTGTTCCAACTTAAATGTCTAATCCATGGTTTGACGCCTCTGTGGCAGTTGGTGATCACTCCAATGAACATCAATTTTTATTTTAAAAATGCTGTTTAAGTGCTATTTAGCACCTTTTCCATGTGAGGTCATCTCATAATAATGAAACATTAGCACTTAAGTATTTTAATGTTCTTAAAAGTGATAGCATATGCTAAATATAATCTGAGTCTTTTTTGGGGGGAAGAAGGAAGCGTGATGGTACATGAAGATGCAGGTTGTTAACTTATTTAAATACAGTCACATGGTAACATTTACACACTAATAAAATTGCCAATAATATCTGGTCTCAGGTTTTCCCATATCTGTGTTTCTTATATAACTTTAAAAAACTGCTACAGCTGCTGGTTTTAATTATTCCACACTTTGCCATGTTAGCTCCTAATCCCTACTTCACATCATAGTCATTTCCTGTGATTCCTGACCTCTTGGATTTTCATCCTGTCTTGCTCTTTGGAATTTTTATCCTTCATCATATGATGTGGTGGTATTTAGTCTCTAATTCATGTCTGACTCTTTTGTGACCCCATGAACTGTAGCCTGCCAGGCGCCTCTGTCCATGGGGTTTCCCAGGTGAGAATACTGGAGTGGGTTGCTACTTCCTTCTCCAATGGTTCTTCCCCGCCCAGGGATTGACCCCACATCTCCTATATTGTCACTGTTAATTCTGTGAGGTGTAATTATGGCATGGTGTCCTTATTAGGTTGCATGCTAATCTATGGGAAAAATGACATGCTTGAGGTTTGCTGCGAAGTACTCAGGCAAAGCTGCTGGATGGAAAGTAGGTACATCAAATGAGAAGATACTTTTGGTTATTCTTCCTTTGAATGCAGGCATTGGCTTTATCTCCGCAAGGAGGAAATGGATCTTGATGGGTGTTAACTATTGTCCTTGACTGTGAACGATTTTAGCATTGACATTTAAGGTAATTCTGGCAAATGAGATGTGAGAGAAGGTCTATTGAAGGGTTTTTTTTGGGAAGCTTTTTCTCACTGGTAAATACTGACAGTGGAGGAACTATTTTTCTTTTCTTCTATCGCTCAACACTTTTGTGTCTCCTACAATGTGCAAAACTGCAGCAGCTAACTTGTGACAATGAGAAACAAGCATATAGTTGAAAGAAAACAGATCAAAGATGCAAAACCAGAAGATAGGAAGAAGCCGTGTCCCTGAAAACGTTTTTTGAACTGAGTTAATAAATTCTGCTGAAATTTAATACTTACGTGAGAAAAAAATCAGGTGTGAAACTTGTTGGTGTTAATAAGCTTTTCAAAGTTTGAGAACTGCTCATTTTTTCCCCCTCTCTTTTTCCTTTTCCATAGCAGCACTTGTCAGAGGTTGAAAACCCAAAGGATATGTGAAGAAAAAACTCGTTAAATGGGAGGAGGTAGAAAAATTATAATTCTTAGGGTATAAATATCAGCTATCATTCACACTACCTTAAGTTTATAATACATGCATTACTATTAAATGTCATCTAATTATTCTGGCTCTTATAATTCACATGCATATAAAAATCTTTAGAAAAGAAACATGGTGATAAAACTTTCTGCTGAACTCAGATTCTTCCATAAAATGCTTTTGACCTCCAGCCACATCAATTCTGCTTTGTCTGCTTTTTCAGAAGAAGTTGCTGCAAGAGGAACAGTTGGCTTACATGAATGTTTGTGACAGAATCTCACATTCACACTTAAGCTTTTTAGGTAATAATTAACAGGAATGTCATATATAAGACTCATGGATTTACAGAATTTTAAGAAATAAACTGACTTGCCAAGTCCTGCAGTCATGCAGGTGACTTGGGTCTCCTGCTTCACAGGTATTCTTTACTGTCTGAGCCACTAGGGAAGGCCTGATGCTAAATCATAATAATAGCTAAATAATTAACTAAAAGAATTAGTGCATGCTAAGTCACTTCAGTCATGTCTGACTCTGCAACCCCATGGACTGTAGCCCGCCAAGCTCCTCTGTTCATGGGAAGTCTCCAGGCAAGAATACTTAAGTGGGTTGCCATATCCTTCATTAGGGGACCTTCCCAATCCAGGATTGAACCCATGTCTCTTATATGTCCTGCACTGGCAGGTGGGTTCTTTACCCCAGCACCACTTGGGAAGCCCAAAATGAGTAGATGTGTTTTATGCCTTCTGCATGAGACATTCTAGCCTATTTTCTTATTCTCCTCTGCTACTATCTTCAGTAGGATCTAACTTTTCTGAGAACCCCAAGTCTATATCTGTTCTAATTTCTTATTCTGTCAAATATTGGAATTTGCTGACAAATTGACAGTAATCTGATAAAAATACAAGACCATCTTAATGGTGCCGGGAGCCATCAGGATGCCCTTTGCTCGGATGACAAGGTCATGAGACTAAGAAAGAAATTGCAAAGCTGACTTTCTTTATCGGCCTGGGCAAGGCCCCCCCCCCCGCCACCCCGTATTTTTCTTGGGAGTTCTATCCATGCTCCGAACTTTAGCTCATCTCAATAGGTCAGTCCCAATTGGAAAGAATTCTTCCTGAGATAATTCCTCCAGATCTTATAGACCAGAGGATCTGGGAAGGTGGATTGCCTTCCCCGGGGGCTAAGGAGGAATGAAAGGGACATTTAAATAGATTACTACTCCTTACTGGGGAGTTTACCAAGAGCTCTCTGGGGATCATGGCAAGGCCACCACCAGAAGGGCTCGTACTTGGGTCACCTTTCCACCTCCCACTCCCCTGACCACTCCACGGAGGAGGCGCTCTTCCTTGAAGAAACCAGGCTGGAATGGGACTTAGGAATGCTCATAACTGTGACCAGCATAGTTGGAGACATTGACTGCTTTAGGATAATGTAGACATAGGAATTCATTGTAGTAGTTATATAAGGTTAATAGGGTTTTATTGCTAAAGCAGTGCTGCTAGACTTTCTCTTAGTCCTCTTTCCAAACTGTCTCTTTGTCCTCTTTCCTCTTTCCTCTTAAGAACTGGAGTAGGTTAATAGAATAAAACAGTTTCAAGCTTAAGCCCTTCCCTCTAGCTTCTACATAGTTGCACCTGATAAGAGAACCTTTCTACTTAGATTGATGTACTTATGATTGAATAAAGTATGCTGAAGACATTCAAATGGTAAACATACTATTGTTAAATCTAATTACATAGAAATCTGCCATCTGCAAGGGGAATGTTTCATGATAGATTGGGGAGTGAACTCAATGATAAAGTTGCTATGGAAGGTAGAAAACAAAAAATTGTATAGAATGATAGGTGATGTAATGATGTAATGGGGATGTCTTTTGGCTATAAAACTGTAAACCAACAATAAACGAGAGAGACTGCTCCATCACCACACATCGACTCAGCTCAGTTCTTCCGCCGACGCCACTCATCCCTCAAGACCTCCGGACCCACTGGGGCTGGACCCCGGCATAATGGGAATGAGAAGACCTGAATTTTAGATTCAGGGCCCTCATTGACTAATTGTATAACTGTGAACCTGTTAAGTAAATTTTGCTTTATCTGTTTTTCAAGTGACATAATCCAAAGCCAAATTGAACTAATTTTTGGATAAGCACAGCATGCTCTGGTTGTTATGAATCTTTGGAGTTGACTATAGACTCTAACTTGTCTTGCTTATCATATTATGCAAACTCAGTACAATTTTCTCATGGAAGATTGTGAAACCCCTGACTTTTAATGCTAATAATATGTAGACATAGCTCGTCAAGATACGATCTGGATCTCTGGGGCCAAGTAGAGCTGTTTGTCTCACATGGACACTTTCCATGGTACTTGTTATCCCTAAACCTCCACCAGCTGTGTTTATTGGCCTTGCTGCATATCAACTTGTTATGGATATTCAGTCCAGAAACTACTGAGATGGGTGCAAGATACTGAACAAATGCACAAATCCCATTCATGGAACATAATGTTAGTGAGTTATAGAGCTGATAACATGCTGCCTGTCAGTCTAGACTGAATATTGACTTTGAAGATGGCATAAGGTCCAAGCTGCTCTCCTGCTTCTCCATAGTTTATTTGTTTGTTGTTTGCTATTCAGTCACTCAACTGTGTCTGACTCTTTGAGACTTCATGGACTGCAGCAGCCAGATTTCCTTGTCCTTTACTATCTCCTGGAGTTTGCTCAAACTCATTTCCATTGACTTGGTGATGCCATCCAACCATCTCATCCTCTGTTGGCCCCTTCTCCTCCTTCCCTCAATATTTCCTAGCACTGGGGTCTTTTCCAGTGAGTCGGCTCTTCGTATCAGGCGGCCAAAGTATTGGAGCTTCAGCTTCAGCATCAGTCCTATAAACTCTTGTCAAGTGATAATTTGATGAGATTAAATCTATGTTTTGTCAAGAGATAAGCCTGCATTGCTTACACTTGAGACATTTTTAGGTCACATCTATATTTCGACTTGTATGTGCTGAGCTTTTTGTTATTTACTGCCAAGACCTCTGTTGATGCTCTTCAGATAACTCACAAATGAGAGTTATGTGTCAAGTGCAGACCAGCACACAATAGAATGTGTAAAGGATAAAGCAAACCTGCTTATGTATCAAGAAGGGAAGAATTTGGAAAACGACGGAGGAGAGAGAACAATGATGGATGGGGAGTGGGCAGAGATGATATAACCACTGAGAAAATTTGTCTTGCAGAAAGTGATAGGGAGAAATTTTCTTTTTAAGAATGAGTAGATAATAGTGTTTTACACTTTTTTTTTACTGCTTTTTATTTATTCTGGCCCTACTGTTAGGTTTGCAGGGCTACATAAATTCATGTGTTGAATTCAAGTATCTCAAGGTCAAGGAAACACCAAAATATTGAAGTTTTAAAGAATCAGAATGCAGCATTTTCTTGTTGTTAGTTTTGCACCTGTGTTTGAGGCTCTATTCCTGGAGATTCTATTATAGCTTAGAAATGCTGTAAAAGTGAATTGAAGTGATAGGTGTGGAGAGAAGAGATTGTTCTTATTGTTGTTCAAGGCAATTCGTGCGTGACAGTTTTAATGGGCAGAGCTTTATAGAGAGGATGTAATTAGAGATATCTTCACTGAACCATAGCCTGACAAAGCAGGAGTGTGGGCCTTGGTGCTTCAGTCTGTCCTCATTTTGTAAAAAGGACAACTGAGGATGAAAAAGAGATTTTTTAGGACCATGAGAAAAGTTAGTGTCAGAGCCACAAGTATGTTCAGTTCAGTTCAGTTTAGATCAGTTGCTCAGTCATGTCTGACTCTTTGCAACCCCATAGACTACAGCACGCCAGGCTTCCCTGTCCATCACCAACTCCCAGAGCTTGCTCAAACTCATGTCCATTGTGTCTGTGATGCCATTCAACCATCTCATCCTCGGTCATCCTCTTCTCCTCCTGCCTTCAATCTTTCCCAGCATCAGGGTCTTTTTCAATGAGTCAATTCTTCACATCAGGTGGCCAAAGTATTGGAGTTTCAGCTTTAGCATCAGTCCTTCCAATGAATACTCAGGACTGATTTATTTAGATTGACTGGTTGGATCTCCTGGCAGTCCAAGGGACTCTCAAGAGTCTTATCCAACACCACAGTTCAAAAGCATCAATTCTTCAGCGCTCAGCTTTCTTTATATTCCAGCTCTTATATCCATACATGACTACTGAAAAACCATAGCTTTGACTAGATGGACCTTTGTTGGCAAAGTAATGTCTCTGCTTTTTAATATGCTGTCTAGGTTGGTCATAACTTTTCTTCTAAGGAGCAAGTGTCTTTTAATTTAACAGCTGTAGTCACCATCTGCAGTGATTTTTGGAACCCTTCAAAATAAAGTCTCCCACTATTTCCATTGCTTCCTCATCTATTTTCCATGAAGTGATGGGACTGGATGCCATGATCTTAGTGTATTGATTGTTGAGTATGTTAAGGATGCCAAACATAATAGTATGTTGAATATGTTAGAGATACTAGTATGTTGAGTATGTTAGGGATAACTGGTATGTTAAAATATCAAAGTACAGGTATTTTAGAACTGGACTCTTTAGTTCTGCCACCCATTAGCTATATATTCTTAAGTCATTTGCCTGATCTTCTGGAACTCATCATCATATATAACATGGAGATACTGTCTTCTCTAAGGATTTGTTTTACCTGCCCTATAAAGCGATTACATATGATAATATATGTAAAATTATCAATATATGTAAAGTAACTATATTTTTTATCAATACCTAGTATGAATTCAATAAGTGTTAGCTACTAATAGTAATTGTTACACCAACTAGCATTTCATTGGTGTACATTTGTGTGCACACTCAGTCACTTCAGTCATATAGGACACTTTGTAACCCTAGGGACTGTAGTCCACCAGACTCCTCTGTCCATGGGATTCTCCAGGAAAGAATGCTGGAGTGGTTTGCCACGCCCTCCTCCAGGAGATCTTTCCTATCCAGGGATAAAACCCTCATCTCCTGTGTCCTGCCTTACTGGTGGATTCTTTACCCACTGAACCACCTGGGAAGCCCTATATTTTTGCACGTGTTTACTCAAATGTTGACAGCAATGGAGATGATTCAAGGTCATAAAGAACAAGTAACATCATTTCTGATTGTAAGAAGCTTAGGTCTGATTCAGGAGTCAAAGAATGATGTCTAAATAGCTAAATAACAAGGAAAGGTAGCAGTATAAGCTAATTGTCCGTAATAGTTGGCTTTCAAGGTTAGGCTAACAGGGGGCAGGTGGGATGGAACAGCTATGGAAGTGCAAGCGGCCTCTCAAGGAATTTTGAGGCAAAGTTGGAGTCTTTAGCAATAGGTCCTAGGAACAACTCTCTATTGAGTAAAATCCCTGGAGTGAGGGTATCACAAAATACCCAAACTTGAAAGCTTCATAGAAAAAAGACTTAGATTTAACTATCTGTTGGCCAGAAGGCATCTTATGATGATGCTAGTCAGGTAAGATTTTTTTTTTTTTTGCTTTTTAGTTTATTGTTTTATTGAAGGATAATTGCTTTACAGAATTTTGCTGTTTTCTGTCAAACTTAAGCATTAATCCAGCCATAGGTATACATATATCCTCTTCCCTTTGAACCTCCTTCCCATCTCCCACCCCATCACATCCCTCTAGATTGATACAGAGCCCCTGTTTGAGTTTCCTGAGCCATACAGCAAATTCCTGTTGGCTATCTATTTTACATATGGTAATGTAAGTTTCCATGTTACTCTTTCCATACATCTCACCTTCTCCTCCCCTCTCCCCATGTCCACATGTCTATTTTCTATGTCTCTTTCTCCATTGCTGCCCTGTGAGTAAATTCTTCAGTATCGTTTTTCTAGATTCTGTATATATGCTTTAGAATACATATTTATCTTTCTCTTTCTGACTCACTTCAGTCTGTATAATAGGTTCTAGGTTCATCTACCTCATCAGAATTGACTCAAATGCATTCTATTTTATGGCTGAGTAATATTCCATTGTGCATATGTACCCAACTTCTTTATCCATGCATCTGTCTATGGAGAGCTAGGTTGCTTCCATGTTCTAGCTATTGTAAACAGTGCTTCAATGAGCAATGGGATACATGTGTCTTTTTCAATTTTGGTTTCCTCAGGCTATATGCCTAGGTGTGGGATTGTTGGGTCATATGGTGGTTTTATTTCTAGTTTTTTAAGGAATCTCCATACCATCTTCTATAGTGGCTATATCAATTTAGATTCCTACCAACAGTGCAGAAGTATTCCCTTCTCTCCACACCCTCTTCAGAATTTGTTGTTTGTAGACTTTTTGATGATGGCCATTCTGACTGTTGTAGTTTTGATTTGCAATTCTCTAATAATGAGTGATGTTGAACACCTTTTCATGTGTTTGTCTTCTTTGGAGAAGTGTCTGTTTAGGTCTTTTCCCCACTTTTTGATTGGGTTGTTTGTTTTTCTGGCATTGAGTTGTATGAGCTTCTTGTATATTTTGGAAATTAATCCTTTATCAAGTTGTTTCATTTGCTATTATTTTCTCCCATTCTGAGGGTTGTCTTTTCACCTTGCTTATAGTTTCCTTTTCTGTGCAAAAGCTTTTAAATTTAATCAGGCCCCACTTGTTTACTTTTGTTTTTATTTCCATTATTCTAGGAGGTGGCCCATAGAGGATCTTGCTTTGATTTATGTCATCGAGTGTTTGGCCTATGTTTTCCTCTAAGAGTTTTATAGTTTCTGGTCTTACATTCAGGTCTTTAATCCATTTGAGTTTATCTTTGTGTATGGTGTTAGGAAGTGTTCTAATTTCATTATTTTACATGTAGCTGTCCAGTTTTCCCAGCACCATTTATTGAAGAAGCTGTCTTTGCCCTAATGTATATTCTTGCCTCCTTTGTCAAAAATAAGATACCCATAGGTGCATGGATTTATTTCTGGGCTTTCTAGCTTGTTCCATTGGTCTATATTTCTGTTTTTGTGCCAGTACCATACTGTCTTGATGACTGTAGCTTCATGGTATAATCTGAAGTCAAGAAGATTGATTCCTCCAGCTCCGTTTCTTCTTTCTTAAGACTGCTTTGGCGATTCGGGGTCTTTTGTGTTTCCATATGAATTGTGAAAGTTTTTGTTCTAGTTTTGCTAAAAATGCCATTGGTAATTTGATAGGGATTACATTGAATCTGTAGATTGCATTTGGTAGTGTAGTCATTTTCACAATATTGATTATTCCTACCCAGGAACATGGACTATCTCTCCATCTGTTTATGACGTCTTTAGTTTCTTTCATTAGTATCTTATATTTTTCTGTATACAGTTCTTTTGTCTCCTTAGGTAAGTTTATTCCTAGATATTCACCATGGTGAATGGGATTGATTCCTTAATTTCTCTGTCTGATTTTTCATTGTTAGTATATAGAAATGCAAGTGATTTCTGTGTATTGATTTTGCATCCTGCAACTTTGCTAAATTCACTCATTAGCTCTAGTAATTTTCTGATACTATCTTTAGCGTTTTCTATGTTCAGTATCATGTCATCTGCAAACAGTGAGAGCTTTACTTCTTCTTTTCCAATCTGGATTCCTTTTATTTCTTTTTCTTCTCTGATTGCTGTAGCTAAGACTTCCATAACTATGTTGAATAATAGTCATGAAAGTGGATACTCTTTCTTGTTTCTGATCTTAGGGGGAATGCTTTCTGTTTTTCACTATTGAGAATAATGTTTTCTGTGGGCTTATCATATGTGGCTTTTACTGTGTTGAAGTAGGTTCCTTCTACGCTCATTTTTTGAAGAGTTTTAATCACAAATGGGTGCTGAATTTTGTCAAAGGCTTTTTGTCTTCCTCTTGAATTGACCCCTTGATCATTATGTTGTGTCCTTCCTTATCTCTTGTAATCTTCTTTAAGGTCTATTTTGTCTGATATGAGGATTGCTACTCCAGCTTTCTTTTGCTTCCTATTTGTATGGAATATATTTTTCCATCCTCTCAACTTTCAGTCTATATGTATCTTTAGATCTGAAATGGATTTCTTGTAGACAGTATATATATGGGTCTTGTTTTGTATCCATTCAGCCCGTCTGTGTCTTTTGGATGGAACACTTAATCCATTTACATTTAGAGTAATTATTGATATATATATATATATTCCTATTGCCATTTTCTTAATTGTTTGGGGTTGATTTTGTAGGTCTTTCTTCTTCTTTGTATTTCTTGACTATATGAGTCCCTTTAACATTTGTTGTAAAGCTGGTTTGGTGGTACTGAATTTTCTTAACTTTTGCTTATCTGAAAAGCTTGTTATTTCTCCATCAATTTCGTATGAGATCCTTGCTGAGTACAGTAATCTTGGTTGTAGATTTTTCCCTTTCAGTACTTAAAATATATCCTGCCATTTCCTTCTGGCTTGCAGAATTTCTGCTGAAAGATCAGCTGTTAAATATATGGGGTTTCCCTTGTATGTTACTTGTTGCTCCTCCCTTGCTGCTTTTAATATTTTTTCTTTGTGTTTAGTCTTTATTAGTTTGATTAGTATGTGTCTTGGTGTGTTTCTCCTTGGTGGGTTTATCCTATACGGGACTGTTTATGCTTCTTGGACTTGATTGACTATTTCCTTTTCCATGTTGGGGAACTTTTCAACTATAATCTCTTCAAAATTTTTCTCATACTCTTTCTTCTGTTCTTCTTCTGGGACCCCTATAATTCAAATATTGGTGCATTTGATATTGTCTCAGAGGTTTCTGAGACTATCCTCAGTTCTTTTCAATCTTTTTACTTTATTCTGCTCTTCAGAAATTATTTCCACCATTTTATCTTCCAGCTCACTGATTCATTCTTCTGCTTCAGATATTCTGCTATTGATTCCTTCTAGAATATCTTTAATTTCAGTAATTGTGCTGTTTGTATGTTTATTTTCTAATTCTTCTAGGTCTTTGTTAATTAATTCTTGTATCTTCTAGATTTTGTTTTCAATATTTTTGATCATCTTCACTATCATTATTCAGAATTCTTTTTCAGGTAGTTTTTCTATTGCCTCTTCATTTATTTGGACTTCTGTGTTTTTAGTTTGTTCCTTTATTTGTGTAGTATTTCTCTGCCTTTTCAGTATTATTTTCTTTAACTTATTGTGCTTGAGGTCTCTTTTTCCCAGGCTTCAAGGTTGAATTCTTTCTTCTTTTTCATTTCTGCTCTCCTAAGTTTGGTCCAGTGGTTTGTGTAAGCTTTGTATAGGGTAAGATTTGTGCTGAGTTTTTGTTTGTTTGTTTTTCCTCTGATGGGCAAGGCTGAGTGAGGTCGTAATCCTGTCTGCTAATGGTTGGGTTTGTATTTTTGTTTTGTTTGTTGTTTAGATGAGGCATCCTGCACAGGATGCTACTGGCTGTTGGGTGATGCCACTTGTTTTCCTTTGTGTGAGTTCTCACTATTTGATACTCTCTAGGGTTAGTTCTCTGAGTAGTCTAGAGAAGGCTACTCTAGACACTCCAAAGGCTCAGGGCTTGATCTCTTGACAGACTGTTCTCAATGGATTTCCCTTCTTTGTGAGCTTCAAAGAAACTTCAGGCCACAACAGGTAGAAATTGAGGAGAAAAAGCCTCTCTTCCCTAACACTTGGTCATGAAAATCCTGATTCATGCAAAAATTGTACTGGATCAACACTCACTACAGGATGGCAACCAGAACAGTGGGTCTTCTGAACTTCACATAAGGAACAACAGAAGTACCTGGGGAATATTCAGCCCTCCAAGATCTCGGCAGCTGAGAAATAAAAGGCAAAGGGAGGGAGCAGAGAGCAGGAACAATGCCTGGGCAGGTGCCCATGGCAGTGGCTGCTTGAGGTTCTCAGTAGCAGAGGGCAAAAAGTCCCATGACTGGACAGAACAAAACAGGGACTACAACTCCCCAAGTAAGATTGTTTTTGTTCACATTATTTCTTTTCTCTTCCTTTCCTGAAACCTCAGAAGAGGGAATCAGAATTAGTAGTTGGTGTATAAGGGCTGGAAATGAGGGAAAAAGAGAAAAGTTACTTGCAATTCTTTCCTAAAGGTGTATGTCCTAACTTCAGAAAGCTTAGCCTAGGAAATGTATGGGGAGAAGTCCTACTTTGATCAGTGTAGATTATTAAGCTGGATCATTTTGATTACTGAATTGAGACAGTGTTTGTGACTCAAACTAATAATAGCGCTCTCCTATTTTTCTCAAATTTCCATAAAGGATCTAGAGGAGCTAACTGAATTTTCACCTAATGGCAGGAAAAAAAAAGAAAAACTCATAGCATTACTAGATACCATCCAGTGGCAGAAAACAAACAAACCCATAGCATTACTAGTGTTAGAAAAAAACTAGTTACTTTATGATTATCTTCATAAATCTTCTGTTTTTGAAAAATCATGTAATATTTTGGCCCAAGTTTGCTATCAGCTGCCAAATTATTCTGGCCAATTTTCTCAGTGGAAGCCATCATGATAAAATAGCTGTTGTTCTTTTAAATCATTTTTAGAACAAAGAAAGGAAAGTATACCTACTTATTTACTTACAGACACGCACACATATGTAGGTACATATTTATATGGGCTTCTCAGGTGGCTCAGTGATAAGGAAATACCTGCCAACAGGAGACGTAGGTTCAGTCCCTGAGTTGGGAAGATTCCCTGGAGAAGGAAATGGCAACCCAATTCAGTATTGTTGGCTGGGAAATCCCATGGACAGAGGAGACTGTCAGGCTACAGCCTTTGGGGTTGTAAAGAATTGGACATGACTTAGCGGCTAAACCACCACCACATATTTACATACATATTCAATGCAGTTTCCTAGGCCTTTTTACTGCTTGATTTTCCAGTGGCCCTTTACAATGTATAGCATTTGTTAGGAATGCATTTTGGGTGAAAGAAACAGCACAGAGAGGAAATCTGCCTTAGTTGGCCCAACAGTACAACAGAAGTTTTTAACAGTTGAAAGAGAAATGAGCTAGAGAGTGAGCACCTGGAATGGCAAAGTAAAGATCTCAGTGAATTTTGTTCTTTGTGTAAAACAACACAATTATGGGGAAAAAACTAAAATCTATAATCTAAAATCAAGTGCACAAATCTGGCAATAATCGAAGCCATAGGATAAACCAAAATTCATCCATCAAAGAGAAACTGTTGAAACTCAGTGAGATGATGGGGTCTGTAACATTTTAACTTGTAGTTCTTTCCCTTTTTTCACCTTCCCCAGTTCAGTAGTATGGTAGCCAAAATCTGTTAGCATTGCAGATAATGAAAAGACTTGACTGCTTTTTGAGATTTGCTAAACGTGCCATCCACAGAGCATGGTCAACATTTTGTTCAAAGATAAACTGTGGGAAACCTCTGTTCTCAGATTGTAGTGATTATTTGATTGGACTAGAATTCAACTCTCTGTGTATGTGTATGTGTCTGTGTGTAGGGAGAAGCCTACCTCAGACCTTTACTATAGGAAACTGTTGGCAAAAAGTTATTTGCCTAAGGTTGTCATTTCAGTTAAGCAAACAAGAGCCTGACTGAGAAATTTAAAAGGAACTCCTGCAGAACTTGACAGTCACAGCAAACTTTAAAAACTCAGACATATTCTTGGAAATCTAAAAGGTTGTATATTTGCTAATACCCAGGAAAGACCTGGGAAGAGAGAAGGATACTATTCATTCACCTTTGGATGATCTTGAGGCCCTAGGTAAGTAGGACATAAAAGCTAAGACTATTTTGTAAGTCTGACTGAAGTTTTTTTTTTTTTTTCCTTTTTTTTTTTTTTATTGTTTTTGCCATACATGGTCATGATATCACCATGGGTTTACATATGCTTCCCCTCCGGATCCCCCCTCCCTCCTCCCTCCCCCCCGAGAAATCTCGCTGCACCAGTCCCGAGCATCAATCCTGGGCTGGCGATTGATTAGACACATGACTGAAGTTTTAAGGCTAGAATTTTCACACAGATTCCCTTGGAAAGGGGAGGAAGTTTTAAAGGCAAAATATGTAATAAAGTTTTCTGATCAACTATTTGTTGACCACTCAATTATACTGAAGCAGGTATGTGATGCCTAGGAAGTTAGACTTAAAAATAAAAACAAGAACTTAGTAAAGAAACTAGTGGGGAACTCAGAGGCAACCCACTTCAGAGTATACAGTATCTGGAAATGTTGCTAAAAAATAACAAGAAATGATAGAAGAGTAACAACAAGAAAATTTGGGGGTGGCTGAGTAAAGGACACTGATACCACAGTTGTTAAAATATATTTTTTAGGAAATTTGTTAATCATTTACAAAAGAATAAAGTGCTTGTCTAATAAGTCCCTAAGGAAGCCAGATATTGGACTTACTAGACAAAGACTATCAGCTATCTTTAATATGCTCAAAGAAATCTATGCCTCAAAACTTAAAGGAAAAGATGAACATAATGCCACATTAAATAAAAGATATTTAAATAGTTAAACATTATAAAAAATACAATAACAAAAACAAAAATTTAATTTAGGGGAAGAGCAGATTTGAGCTGACAGAAGAAAGAAGGAATGAACTTCAAAAAATGCCAATAGATATTATCTAGTTTGAGAAATAGAAAGAAAAATGAATAAGTGAAAATGAACAGTCTAAGAGATCTGTGGGAAACCATAAGCATACACACAATGGGGATTCCAAAAGAAATAAGAGAACAAAATGGCAAAAAAAAAAATTAAATAAATGAAGAAATAATGACCAAATAATTTTCAAACTTGAAATACTAATTTACACATTCAAGAAAGACAATAAACTTAGGGATATTTATCTACACATAGACATATGAATCATAGTCAAATTGGTGAAAGAAGTCAAAGATTGTCAGCCAAGAATCCTGAATTTGCATAATCTCTTCTTTCAAAATTAAGAAGAATCAAGATATTTTCAAAGATACTTCACCATTTCAAAACAACAGTGAAAGACAGAGTACTTTTCTCCTAAAAGCAAGGCTTCCCTCATAGCCTAGTTGGTAAAGAATCTGCCTGCAATGCAGGAGACCCCAGTTCTATACCTGGGTTGGGAAGACCCCTGGAGAAGGGAAAGATTGCCCACTCCAGTAGTCTGGCCTGGAGAATTCCATGGACTGTATAGTCCATGGGGTCACAAAGAGTCAAACATGACTGAGTGACTTTCACTTTCACTTTTCAAGATCAACAACGAGACTAAGATGTTGCTTTTGCCATTTCTACTAAAACTTGTACTGGAAGTTCTAGCCAGGGCAATTGGTCAAGAAACAGAAATAAAAGGTATTCACTTTGGAAAGGAAGAAATATTCCTAGATGATCTCTATTCCTAGATGATCTTGTACATAATTTCATACATAGCAATTCATAAGGAATCCACTAAAAATATTTGAACAAATAAGTTCAGCAATGCAGCAGGATACAGGGTCGATATATAAGAAGTAATTGTGTTTCTATAAACTGATGTGGAACAATTAAAATATTAAATTCAAAAACAATTCCATATACAATAGCATCAAAAGAGGAACTATTTAGAAACGTTTAACAAAAGATGTGCAAGACTTGTATAATGAAAAGTACATTGTTAGAAGTAATTAAGGGAGATCTAAATAAAAAAGGAATGATCTAAATAAGACACTGGGTGGTTTAGAGATAACCTTTGGTATCTATCACATAGCATGCTAATAAAATGAGAAATTGATATAATTATAAATCAAATCTGCCTAAAAAAGAATGTATTCATTTTTCCCACCTATATGACTTAGATTATCTTAGCACCACATTCTTTTCCACATGTTAATGAGAATTTGATTCAAATGTTTTTTTAAGATGTTTAGGGTTTCCTTGGTGGCTCAGTGGTAAAGAATACGGCTTCCAATCAGGGGACACCGGTTCAATCCCTGATCCAAGAAGATCCCACATGCCACAGAGCACCTAAGCCAGTGCATCACAGCTACTGAAGCCTGTCCACCCTAAGAGCCTGTGCTCCATGACAAGAGAAGCCATCACAATGAGAAGCACGTGTACGGCAACTAGAGAGTAGCTCCTGCTTGCCGCAACTGGAGAAAAGCCTGTGTAGCAATGAAGACTCAGCACAGACCAAAATAAATAAATAAAATTATTTTAAAAAATTTAAGATGTTTAAAAGACTATATAATAAAGATTCTCCAGAAGATGAATGTTTGTGAGAATGTGTGCATATATGAGGTGTGAAATATAGGTTTATATCTGTTTTGACTCCTGTGACATTCAGGAGAATGTTATATACATGGGGAGCCATCCGTGACCCCTCTTGCTTACACAATCAAGACCACTTTTGATGGCCTAGTATTTTAGGCTTTCAATTAATTCATCAGCCATTTCATCCATATCTCCTATAAACATCTCTTCATATAACACATGTTATAGCCAAACTACTCATAGATGATTCCTTGGTCACTGCTTGAGCTTAAACGGTTATGACTAAGGATGCAGTCTTAAGAAATGTCCCCACAAAGATCTGGACACAGTGAAGGCAGAGAAATAGCCTCAGAAGCAGGAGTTTCTTATAGCCAGTCTACAGACAACTTTTTGAATACTTGCAATGTGATCATCTTTGCTGTATAATCACAAAGAAAAACATCAGGAAAACAAGGATAGGCAGGTGATTTAATATGGAAGGATACTTCAATTTGGAAATTATTGGGTAATTTCCTCATCAGAAGAGGTGAGAAAAATAGACTTATTGTGATGAATTGTGAGCACTGGAGACAATGAGTATGTAAATTTGACTGTGAAAGAAAATAAAATTGTGAGGGGCTTTTTAGGCTAGAAATACAAACTGGGTTTAAGCCAAATGAAAGGAAGAAATAAAAAGATAAGGATTGCAGATTTTGGTTGCAACCCATTTGAAGGATACTTTAACAAGGCCAAGGGTTCAGATGCCATTCTGTCCAGTTAGCCTTCCATAATGAATACTTTGTTGTTTTTATTTTTTATTTTTTGGACACAGCTGCATCCCTGACCTTGGGCTACCAGTTGACCATCACATAACTTTTGACACAAGAAAAGTCAGGCAGGCTATAGCTGTGAATGTTTTGATATGGACCCATCTCAATGCCTGAAAAGGAAACTTGGGTCTATATAAAATTTGTAATAGTGAGGTACAATAAAAATTCTACTAGACTTAGATTTAGAAAATCTGAATTGCAATCTCTCTATATATTGTTCTCTTAAAGCTCTCAGAACATTTCAGAATGTTTCAGTGCTTTGGTTGCCTGACATGGCTGGAAGTAGCATAAAAGTCTTCATTAATAAAATCTTGTTGTTGTTCAGTTGCTAAGTAGTGTCTGACTCCATGGACTGCAGTTCGCCAGGCTCCTCTGTCCTGCACTGTCTCCCGGAGTTTGCTCAAATTCGTGTCTATTGCCACCTAACCATCTCATCCCCTGCTCCTGCTTATCCTACTGCCCTCAATGTTTTCCAGTATTAGGGTCTTTTCCAGTGAGTCAGCTCCTTGCATCAGATGGCCAAAGTATTGGAGCTTCAGCTTTAGCATCAGTTTTCCAATGAATATTCAGGGTTGATGTCCTTTAGGATAGCCTAATTTGATCTCCTTTTAGTCCAAGGGACTCTCAAGAGTCTTCTCCAGCACCACAATTCCAAAGCATCAATTCTTTAGCTCTCAGCCTTCTTTGTGGTCTGACTTTCATATCTGTACATGACTACTGGAAAAACCATAGCTTTAACTGTATGGACCTTTGTCAGAACTCCATGAACAGTATGAAAAGTCAAAAAGACAATCTACAAGTCTTTTAATAAAAATATAGCTACTTTATAATCATGGCATGACAAGGAAGAAGTATAATACTGGTTCAATCATTTGTTTATTCATTTAACAAATATTTATTGAGTATCTATTAATCTCTCTGACATAAGATCAACTAAGGGGACACAGTAGTTGAGAAGATAAAGTCTCAGGAAAACAAATAGAAAACAAGTAAACATAAAAAACAAACAACACTTCTAGTAATTATGATGTGTTTTATGAAAGAAACAATGTAGGTAATAAATTTGAGTAACTGAGGGCGGCCTCTATAGAGAGAGTGGCCACAAAAGGTGTCTTTCTTTGTTTGGTTACTCCAGAAACAGACTCTGAGATAAGAATTTGAGCACAAGTAGTTTACTTGGGAGGTCATCCCAAGAATCACTGGAAGGACAGTGGATGAGGCAAAGAGGGAAAAGAGCCAATCGAGGATGCTTTATCCATCATGTTATCACTTGGGCAACTGCGGCTGAATCTCCCTGGGAACTCTTGGAAACAGTATTGAACATGGTCTCTGAACTACCCCATTCCAGGGGAGCAAGATTTGGGATATTTACAAAATAATTATTTTCAGTTATTGGTTGAGAGTGGCTGTGGGTGAAGGGCACCAAAGAGGGCATTCCCTGGCTTTTCCATCATACTACACATGTGGCCAGGCGAAAACCCTCAGCTAAAGAAGTGCAAATGCAAGCAGTTGGAAGTCAGGCCTGCAAGGTAAAGAGAAGAGGATATGGGTGAGGATGATGAAGTCTGCCACAGTTTCTGAAAGATGGTGTTTGAGTAGATACATAAAGAATAAAAATGATGCCACTGTATGAAGAACTAGAAGAGATGCATTCTTGGCAGAGGAAATTGGAGAGACCAAGAAGTAGGAAAGGACTGATGTGTTTGGACTGAATGACAGGTCACTTTAGCTATGGATCGAGAGTCAGGGGAATGTTGTATATGATGACATAGCTAGGTAGGAGAATCCAGATTAGGTGGACTCTTAATAAAGAAACAGCGTTCAGCAGCTATTCCAAGACAAAGGGAACCAATGAAAGAATTTCAGGCATGGGAATGTCATTTAAAAAGTCGCTGTAGCTCCCGTGGGCTGAATGAATTAGAAGAGGGGCAAGAGTGCTAGTTTCTACTGTACAGCAAATAGATCAGCCATATAAACATATACAGTTGTTGCTTAGTTCTAAATCATGTTCGACTCTTGGACCTCATGGACTGTAGCCTGCCAGACTCCTCTGTCCATGGGATTTCTCAGGTAGGAGTACTGAAGTGGGTTGCCATTTCCTTTTCCACTTGCTCTCATTAAAGTATTACTAATAATTTTATTAATAATGATATATTTAATGAGGCTAAGATGATTGAATATTGTGTTTGGAATTAAATTGATTTTTTTGGGTCCTGAAAGTAGTTTTTTATAGGTCCAACTCTTCTCTTTTTTAGGCTTTGATAGCCCCAGGCTAGTCCTGGGACATGTTTAACTTGGCTTTAGCCAAACTTCACCTTGAATCCATAATCCATTATTCCTGAAAGTGCAAAGCAGATCGGCTCAAAGCAGGAAAATGGCAAATTGGGCATGGGAGTTTTAATTCCAAGTTTCTGATTTTATTTGACCCATATCTTTGTTATTGCACCATTTTGTCATTGCCAAAGCCAGAAGAATCCCCTCACTAACAAGTGCCATAAAGTATGTTGAGGCCATTTGAGGTAAAATGTGTCGTTTTCCCACTTTCTAAGCTTTTATTGAGGCTATAATTACCAAGGTAAAGTAAGAATGAAAAATATCTTTAGAGTCACTTTCTTCTCTTCATTTTTTTCAAACATAGATATTAACAAAAGATTGATAAAATGAGATCAGAATAACTGGTGACTTTTTCCATTTTTGAATCATTAATTGTGCTCAGTTCAGTTCAGTCTCTCAGTTGTGTCCAACTCTTTGTGACCCCGTGGACTGCAGCACACCAGGCTTCCCTCTCCATCACCAATTCCTGGAATTTACTCAAACTCATGTCCATTGAGTCGGTGATGCCATCCAACCATCTCATCCTCTGTTGTCACCTTCTCCTCCTGCCTTCAATTTTTCCTAGCATCCAGGTCTTTCCCAATGAGTCGGTTCTTCCCATCAGGTGGTCAAAGTATCAGAGTTTCAGCTCCAGCATCAGTCCTTCCAATGAATATTTAGGACTGATTTCCTTTAGGTCGGACTGGTTTGGTCTCCTTTCAGTCCAAGGGACTCTCAAGAGTCTTCTCAACACCACACTTCAAAAGTATCAGTTCTTTGGCACTCAGCTTTCTTTATATTCCAACTCTCACACTCATACATGACTCTGGAAAAACCATAGCTTTGACTAGACAGACCTTTGTTGGCAAAGATATGTCTCTGCTTTTTAATATGCTGTCTAGGTTGGTCATAGCTTTTCCTCCAAGGAGCAAGCGTCTTTTAATTTAATGGCTTCAGTCACCATCTGCAGTGATTTTGGAACCCCCAAAATATATTCTCATTCTTTCCCCATTTTTTTTTTGCCATGAAGAGGTGGGACCAGATGCCATGATCTTAGTTTTCTGAATGTTGAGTTTTAAACCAACTTTGTCACTCTCCTCTTTCACTTTCATCAAGAGACTCTTTAGTTCTTCTTTGCTTTCTGCCATAAGGATGGTGTCATCTGCATATCTGAAGTTATTGATATTTCTCCTGGAAATCTGGATTCCAGCTTGTGCTTCCTCTAGCCCAGCATTTCTCATGATGTACTCTGCATATAATTTAAAAAATCAGGGTAACAATATACAGCCTTGACGTACTCCTTTCCCTGTTTAGAACTATTCTGTTTTTCCATGTCCGATTCTAATTATTGCTTCTTGATCTGCATTCAGATTTCTCAAGAGGCAGGTAAGGTGGTCTGGTATTCCCATCTTTTTAAGAATTTTCCACACTTTGTTGTGATCCACATAGTCAAAGACATTGGTGTAGTCAATAAAGCAAAAGTAGATGTTTTTCTGGAATTTTCTTGCTTTTTTGATGTTCCAGTGGATATCGGTAATTTGATCTCTGGTTCCTCTGCCTTTTTTAAATCCAGCTTGAACATCTGGAAGTTCATGGTTCATGTACTGTTGAAAGCTGGCTTGGAGGATTTTGAGCATTACTTTGCTAGCATGTGGGATGAGTGCAATTGTGCGATAGTTTGCACATTCTTTGGCATTGCCTTTTTTTGGGATTGGAATGAAAATGGACATTTTCCAGTCCTGTGGCTACTGCTGAGTTTTCCAGATTTGCTGGCATATTGAGTGCAGCACTTTCACAGCATCATCATTTAGGATTTGAAATAGCTCAACTGGAATTCCATCACCTCCATTAGCTTTGTTTGTAGTGATTCTTCCTAAGGCTCACTTTTTTCCATTCCAGGATGTCTGACTCTAGGTGAGTGCTCACACCATCATGGTTATCTGGGTCATGAAGAACTTTTTTGGTATAGTTCTTCTGTGTATTCTTGCCACTTCTTCTTAATATCTTTTGCTTCTGTTGGGTCCATACCGTTTCTATCCTTTACTGTGCTCATCTATGCATGAAATATTCCCTTGGTGTCTCTAATTTTCTTGAAGAGATCTCTAGTCTTTCCCATTCTATTGTTTTCCTCTATTTCTTTGCATTGATCACTGAGGAAGGCTTTCTTATCTCTTCTTGCTATTCTTTGGAACTCTGCATTCAAATGGGAATATCTTTCCTTTTCTTCTTTGCCATTAGCTTCTCTTCTTTTCACAGCTATTTGTAAGGCCTCCTCAGACAGCCATTTTGCTTTTTTGCATTTCTTTTTATTGGGGATGGTCTTGATCCCTGCCTCCTGTACAATATCACAAACCTCCGTTCATAGTTCTTCAGGCAGTCTATCAGGTCTAATCCCTTGAATCTATTTGTCACTTCCACTGTATAATCATAAGGGATGAGTTGTGCTAGATTGATCTAACTAGAGCCTGAAGAGAACATTCCAAGCTTACCTACATTCCAGACTACCTACATTCTATCTGCATCTTTGGTTAAAGACATACCATGAAGGCATAACTATGAATGAATTCATCCTTTTGCTTTTTCACAATAAAACAATGTATCGTCCCACTGCGTTGAATTTCCTTAAAGAGAGAACTCTTCAAACACATCATGTTTATACCCGTCATGCTGTCATTGCATAGGATGATTTTTACAAATTCTATTTTTTGATTGTCCTTAGAATTCATCACTAGCCACTCAGAGAAACTAGTGCTAGCATATCAAAAGTCCATTTAATTTTTAACTGGGTTTGACTGCATACAATATTAGAAAACTCAGCTATGAATGGATTTAGACTGTTTTTGAAAATCTTGAAAATATAAGAACATATGACAAGTTCTGAGCACCGTTCCAAATGAAACAATTAAGCACACTTTGGAAATGAAATGTAAGAGTTATGAGGAAGTGGTTTGAGTCATTTTCAGGATTAAATAGTTAATACATATGTCAGCCAGTCCTAACAGAGTCTGGTGATTATTAGGTACTTAATAAATGCTGTGTTGTGATGGTGGCAAAGTAAGGTCACATTTATTTCTTTTCCCTTTCCCATCCCTCCCTACTGTCATGCCACTCCCCAGAAGCTTCTGTGGGCCTTTAGTTCTGTTATTTATGTTGCCCTCTCTCCACCAGACTCTGGCCACTGGAGATGTTTAGTGTTCCTGCTATCCAGAGAGTCCAAAGAATTTAATGTTAAATTAAATTTAACTAAATTTAATTTAATTTAACTACCTAAAATTTAATGTCACCCCAGGTGGCTATATGTAGGGATTGTGAAATCCCAGCTTCTTTTCCTCCTTCTGACTAGAGTCATGCTCAGTGGGGACTTGGCCTGAAACCATCCATATACTGCTTCCCTCTTTCTCTTGTTGGTTTCTTCATAAAGGCATTTCTTCAATGAATTACTTGTAATTGAACTCTCCCCTTCTAGGATCTGGATTTTTATTGTTATTAGTTGGCTGCCTCATGGGCTTGTGAGATCTTAGGCCCTTGACCAGAGAATGTAATCTGGGCCCCCGACAGTGGAAGCAAGGAGTCCTAACCACTGGACTGCCAGAGAATTCCTCAGGATCTGTTTTTGTACACAGCATTCTTTCGGTCTTACATTTTTATTTGCAACAGTGAAAGTGAAAATCGCTCAGTTGTGTCCAACTCTTTGTGACCCCATGGACTATAGAGTCCATGGGATTCTCCAGGCCAGAATACTGCAGTGGGTAGCTTTTCCCTTCTCCAGGGGATCTTCTCAACCCAGGGATTGAAACCAGGCCTCCAGCATTGCAGGCAGATTTCTTACGAGCTAAGCCACAAGGGATGTTCAATTATTACTACCATGTAAATATTCACTTCAGAGATAACTAGTATGCTAAGCTTTATTTCCTTTTCAGATTTTAATTTTTTTCATAGAGTTCCTTTTTTATTATGTCATATTGCATCATCATAACCTCAACGTTTTTCAAATGCATCATTTTGTTGGTCATCCTAATGAAGCATCTTTAATCTAAGGTACTGCCATCCGAGAGCCCTTCATCCTCCTTAATTTGGCATGCTATAGGTTTTTGCACTTTTTCTTTCTTGCTTAACTACACTTTGTCCAGATCTTTACTTTTTATTTTTGAAATTTCAGCTAAGTACAAGTTCCTCAGAGAGGTACCATTATAGGTAAGGAGCTGAGCCACTTCTAAACCTCCTCCATTATTTCCCTGTCATTTTGTTTTCCTTTTTTATTATTGGAGTATAATTGCTTTACAATGTTGTATTAGTTTCTGTTATACAACAAAGTGAATCGGCTGTATATATACATATATCATTTCTCTCTTGAGCCTCTCTTTACACTCTCCCATCCCTCCCCACCCCAACTAGGTCGTCACAGATCACTGAGCTGGGCTCTCTGCTATACAACAGGCTCCTACCAGCTATTTTACACATGGTAGTGTATATGTGTCACTGCCACTCTCCCAATTTGTCCCACCTTCTCCTTCCCTGCTGTGTCTACATTTTTCTTTTCTTTAGAGCACTTATCCCAATTTGAAATCACCTCACTTGATTACTGTGTTTTGTTGTTTATTTACTTGTATCCAGCCCCACCTCTGCCTGTGGAATATAAGCTCTGTGAGTGATTGTTTTGCTTTTTTAAAAAAATCATTCTTTCTCAAACATGTGGACAATGGCTAGTAGGGAGAATGTACTCAAGGCATATTGGTTAAGTGAATGAATGAACTGAAATGTAATGAAATGTGAAATGGCCAGGCAGGAAATAGTTCCAAGCATTATAAGGACACTGGAAAAAAATAAGCAAATCAAAGTGTAAATACCCAATGTTATTGCAAAACAAATTATACAACACAAATTGTTCTCTGCCTAATGCCCTTTACTGGCTTTTTTTAACTCTGAAGTCGAAACAGCTTCATATAGGTGGTTCCTGCCCACTTCTCCTGCCTGATGACCAGCCACTCTACTCTCCAAACTCCAGCTATTCCAGTCATCTGTTAGCAACCCAGATGAACCCTCATCATCCTTGTTCAATGAAGCTTTACACATGCAGACCCTGTGTCCTACCCACTCTCTCCTCTCTTTCTGTCAAGCTTTCTTCCTAATTGCAATTCAACCCTCAGGAAGGGGCTTGTGATTCTCCAGACCACCATCAGTGCCCCCCCAACCCAGCAGTCATGTGCTGTGTGTTCACACACTTAGTCGTGTTCGACTCTTTGTGGCCCCGTGGACTACAGCCTGCCAGGTTCCTCTGTCCATAGGATTCTCCCAGCAAGAAGACAGGAGTGAGTAGCCATTCCCTCCTCCAGGGGATCTTTCCAACCCAAGGATTGAACCCGAGTCTCTTAAATCTCCTGCATTGGCAGGTGGATTCTTTACCACTAGCATCACGTGGGAAGCCCCCGCCTGTCACAGGCTCCCAAAACACTTGTATTTCCTTGGTCATCAGTACTCTTGTGTCTCCTTTTCTTTCTGGTGTTTATTAAGTAAACTATGAAGACAGCCTTGATCAAGATCATTTGTGATTTTTACAAAAAAAATACAGACTACCAAACTCCACTTTCAAAATTACTGTATTAAGATCTGAAGATGAAATCAATTTTTTTTTTAATGGGTCCTGGCTTATGGGTTCTGGTAATACTATCTCTGCCCTGAGTCCCTCTGATCCTAAAGGTGGTAACAAATTTTACCTGGATTATAATATCTGGGTTGTGTCACCATCCCTCATTTGACTTTTCAACCCTTCCATTTTAAAAGTCTGCATTGCCCAATGACATCCCTCAAAGCTTAGAAGATTCCCCTTTGTGTTGTAGGCCTGTAATGAATATTTGATGACTCCATGAAATAATTAGAAATTCTGTACATGGAAATTAGAATTGATCTAATGGCACTTTATTAAAATTCAGTAAATGACTCATTGAGTGTTTCTTTTATTATAGCTTTTAAATGTCCAAAATTCATACCTAATATTCACCTTTTAGGTATATATATATTTAGGTATATATATATATATATAGTTTTTGACCGCACAGTGAAGGATGAAGGACCTTAGTTCCCCAATGAGGGACTGAACCTGTGCCCTTGCATGGGAAGTACAGAGTTGTAACTACTAAAAGGTGAATTTTAAACAAAAAGGCTCAGAGCACAGGTCTCAAATTGCAGAACCTATGCTTGTACCTGGTTGTGCCCTGGTCCCCAATATTCCTTCCATTACTGTGGCTCTAAGGTCTAGAGAAAGAGGGAAACGATGACATTGTTTTCCCACCAACTCATTCTGTGTTCCCCATCTGTATCTCCCCACATAGCCAGCCCTCCAGGTCTAACCTCTGTAATCCGTTTCTACCTCTCTGTCCTCTTGTGCCAGAGAAAATAGTTCTTTTTCATCTAAACCTTAGAATATGACTTCTACATGAGACATCCCTGTGAAAATGTTTTCCCAACCCGGTGTAGCTTCCTGCCCTTTGTTTGAAAAGAGTGAAACAACACGGACTTTACTTTTTGACCTTTGAGCATTCATGAGGGAGACAGAGGAGCAGGCAGCAAGGAGGTCTGGGAGAACGCAGGCCCATAAACCGCTGTCATCATTTGAGCCTCTAAAAGGGCAAGCTTGTTGCTAAGGAAACTGCTGCTCTGGGAGGGCTAAATACACAGTGAAATCGCAGCGAGAGAAAGGCACAAACAAATCAGATGCTTGGGGGGAGGGGTGGCACGAAGCAGCCTGAGAACTTCTAAACCTTTATTGCTAGGAAACATCAAAGGCTGGGGGGAGGGGTGGGGGGAGGGTAGGAGGGTGCATGGACCTTCTTAGAAGATGACTAGCTGGGATTTAAATGGATCCTAGACTTTTCTGTGAATTTCATTTTGCCCAGTGCACAAATGGGAAGACAAAGTGACTGCTAATTTTCCGTTAATCTTCAGGAAGTTTACAGCAGTTTTTCAAGTTTAATCACCTTCATTTGTAATAGCTCTTTAGAACAGATTTACAAGGCTCAATAGCATCTTTTTGATTTATTTTACACTTGATGCTTAATATTAATGGGGTAACATAACTAGAGACACAGTCATTTTGGAAATTGTGTGGTTTACTTTTTTAAAAATTGCATAACTCCCCACTTTTCTTAAAATGAAAATGATGTCCTTAGTTAGAGAAAGATGTTTGACACTATTTCTGTTATTTGTAACCAAAGGAGTCTTGAGTTGCTTAAGTGAAAAAAAATCAGCTGAATTAAGAAATATTGGAAATATTATTTTTAACTTTCTACTTAAAAATTGAGGAATATAACTTCAAAAGTATTGTCTATTATAAAATAGACCTCCTTTTTACACCAGTGAAAAGTTGCATTTTTAATGAAATGAGTTCACACAGCACCTGATATAGATAATCTTTGGTCTTTCCATTGCCCTGAATTGTAAAAAGATATGCTTATATCAATAAACACTTCCTTCTCTTCCATCTTTTCCTCTCCCAGAATAAAATATCAGTTTGCAGCTCTCTTATCTAGATTTGTACATTATCGAAGCTAGATTGTTGCTTAAAGATCATGTAATCCAAGTTTTTCGGTTAACATGTGATGATGTCCAAAAGCAAGTTTTGTTTCTTCTGTCTGCAGTCATTTCCAAACCCGTTTATGAATGAGGCTGCTGCTAAGTCGCTTCAGTTGTGTCGGACTCTGTGCGACCTCACAGACGGCAGCCTACCAGGCTCCGCCATCCATGGGATTCTCCAGGCAAGAACACTGGAGTGGGTTGCCATTTCCTTCTCCAATGCATGAAAGTGAAAAATCAAAGTGAAGTCGCTCAGTCATGTCCGACTCTTCAGTGACCCCATGAACTGCAGCCCACTAGGCTCCTCTGTCCATGGGATTTTCCAGGCAAGAGTACTGGAGTGGGGTGCCATATGTATCTATAAAACTCTAAGATTAAATTCATGTGGTTACCGCCAATGCACCTAAAATATTGGCTTTGAAAACCCCCACCTCTTTGTTAAAATCAGCAGCATCCAGAAAGATTTTTTATCTCAAGGGATATTTTACCAAAATAAACATGCAGTAGAGCCATATGGATTTAAAAATAAGGATAGTTCTTTATAAGTAGCAGAAAGTTAAGTTGAGCTATAACAGCATTAAATGAGAAAGCAGCAGAGAAGTCAAGAAGCATTCACCCACGTTGTGTCCAGTTTCATATGTATAGATACACAAAATCGAGTATGTGTGTCTGTCCAGGTATGTGTGGGTGTGGGGAGAAAAATGAAAGAAAATCAAAGATATAAGCCTAGTTTCATTGGAAGCCAGAATCCAAGCAGGTTACTTGAAGGAAGCCAGCTCATCACTAATAAGGGTTTTGGTTCAATAGGTATTTACTTCAAGAGATATTCAAGTGAACGTCAAGTGTGTACTTGGATGATCTCAACATGCTTTTAAACAAATGCAAGTTTGTGTACCTGACACACAGTGAGACCAAACAAACCAAAATATTGGAGTTTGGAGCAGAGAAAGAGTTATTGCAGGGCGCTGCAAAAGTCCCAAACTTCTAGAAGGGTTTCATTCAGAAAGGAATTTTTTTTATTTTATTTTATTTTTATTATTATTTTTTTAATTGTTTTTGCCATACATTGTCATGATATCACCATGGGTTTACATATGCTTCCCCTCTGGAACCCCCCTCCCTCCTCCCTCCCCCCTGGGAAATCTTGCTGCACCAGCCCCGAGCATCAATCCTGGGCTGGCGATTGATTAGACATATGATAATTAACATGCTTCAGTGCCCTTCTCCCATATCATCCCACCCTTACCTTCATCCACAAAGTCCACGAGTCTATTCTATACATCTGCGTTCCTTTTGCTGTCTCATATGTTGGGTTCTCGTTACCGTCTTTCTAAGGAAGGCATTTTTAAAGGCAAGGTGAGGAAAGGATGTGGTTAGTTGTTGCAAACTTCTTGGTGTTAGAATCATTTGTTCTAGTAGCTGTCCAGGTATGTCAGGTCATGATTCCTATAAATCTCTAGTAAGACAAATGTTACTTTCTGTTCTGCAACTTACCTCTTTATGAATGGACTCTTAAAGGTCAGAGCCCTGAGTATAGGCTATCCTGTATGTTTCAGTCTATAGGCCACATTTTTTCACAAAACCTGCAGCTCCAGAATGACTAAGCACAGGCAACAAACCACAAAGGTTAAAGTAGAAGGAGCAGATCTGATATGGAGTCAGATCCATTCTTACCTATTATAATACCATGCCTTAAAGCCCTATGCAAACTAGACTTAGCAGATTTCACTGTTCATCAGGTCAGTATTTGACTTCATAACATAGATGGAGGATGCGTGGGTGCATGCTAAGTCGCTTCAGTCATGTCTGACTCTTTATAACCCCATGACTGTAGCCCACCAGGCTCCTCTGTCTGTGGGATTCCTTGTCCAGACAAGAATACTGGAGTGGGTTGCCAAGCCCTACTCCTGGGGATCTTCCCGACCAAGGGATTGAACCCTCATCTCCTGCATTACAGGTGGATTCCTTACCATTGAACCTCCAGGGAGGCCCCAAGATGGAGGACACTTTTAGCCAAAAATGGTAAGTTCGTCTTCTTTTAAATTTGTGCTGAATTTCGAACTCACTGTATTTATGGAGATATTTTGAAAGAAGCTTCTGTGTTCTTAGTGATATGACTAAGTAGTCTTAAGAAGAATCAAACAAAGAAAGCATCCTAAAGAGTCCTGTTGATAGCTGATTTAACTTAATCATGAAAATGGGAAGGGCAAGAGTGCCTTAAAGAAAAAGGAAGATAGAATAAAAAGCAATTTGAAAAAAAAAAGGTGGAGTTGGAAAGATATCTGAGCACGTGTAGATTAAGAAAGTTTAAGGCAGATGGAGGTGTTTCCTTCATTTTCAAAAATTCTTTTATTCATCATCCACCAATTACTGAGGCCTGACTGAATTCCTGGCACTGTTTGAGGTATTGCATGGGAATATAACATTGATAAAATAATTTCTTTCCTTAAGTAGCTCAATCTTTAATATGTGGACTAAGGACAGAATTTATGCCAATAATAATATATGACTTTATAGAGGACTTATTTCTACTTTATAACATTTAAATATGGGGAAGTATTAGAAATCACCCATCAAATTTCCTTTAAATAAAAACTAAAATAACATTTCACGATGAAAAGCAGAATCTATTTTACTGTTCTGCTTGTTTGGCCAGTGATGAACTTCTAAAATGCATAAGCCACATCAAAAATATGTTAATACAGTTTTAGAATATACAAAACACTGACACACCCATTATCCTGTCTGATTTGCACAACATCAGTGATAGATTGATCATCTCAATGCATAGATATAGAAGTTAGGACAAAGAGAAGTGAGTGACTTTTCAAAGTCCCTTGACTACTTAGAACTAGTTCTAGAGTCTGTATCTTTTGAAAAGAGCACAAATGGTCTTCTTTTTGTAATATCTACTGCATCCTGAAGCTATGAGTGTGGTTTAATTTTCTAAAGAGTATTTATTCTGATTTTAAGAGTATTATATTGCATGCACGTAAAAATGAAAATAACAGTATTTCATTATTGAATATTCTTTTTATTAGTCTAAAATATATGCACTATGGTGTATAAAACACACAAATCTTGAGTGTACGGATCAAGGTTAATTTACCCTGTAACCATCATCTGAATTAAAATAAGACTACTTCCCTCTCCCAGAAAGTTCCATCATATAGCTTCTGAGTTGATGGCTCCTTTCCTTTCATGTGTGCATGCTCAGTCATGTCCAACTCTTTTGAGACCCTGTGGACTGTAGCCCACTAGGCTCCTCTGGTTGATTTTTTATGTTCTTGAACTTTTATGGAGTCTTACTATATATTGACCTTGTGACTGGATTTCTCTATTCAGCATTATATCTGAAGATTTGTCTGCATGGTTGCTTCAATCCATAGTTTTTCTCCTTTATGATTGTTACACAGAATTTCATTATACTCTATGGTATGAGTATAATTTGAAAATGCTTGCTGATATTCATGAATATTTCAGTTATTTCAAGTTTTTTGCCATTATGAACAACACTTCTATGGTTATGTCCTTTGGAGGACAGACCTGTTAATTTCTCCTGTGTATATGCCAGTGAGCAGAACTGACAGGTCATGGGGTAGACACGATTCTGGCTTTAGTGGGTATTGTAAAGCAATTGGTCAAATCATTCTATTTTCTTGATATCTTATGCCATTGTCAGTCTTTTAAAATTTGGGACATTCTGTAGAGGCATCTCATTGTCGTTCAAATTTGCACTTTTCTGAGCAGTACCAACTTTGGGTACCTTTTCATACACCCATTGGCCAGTTAGAAATTCTCTTTTGTGCCTATATTTGACCAATTTTATTTTGAGTTCTTTGTCTTTGTCTTGTTGATTTGTGGGAGTTCTTTTACATCATGACTATAAATACTATATTAGAATATGCATTGCAAATATCTTCTTCCAGCAGTAGCTTACCTGTTTTTCTCACTTAATCATGTTTTTGATGAATGAACATTCTTAATTTTAATGAATCTCAACTTATCATTTTTTCTTGTATGGTTACTACTTTGTTTTTTCTTTTCTCAAGTTTATGAAGATATTCTACAATGTTTTCTTCTAGAAACTATGTTGTTTCATACTTGAAATTTGTGTCTACAATACAGCTTATATTTATTTCCTATGTATTGTGAAGGAAAGGTAACCGGATGGGAGAAAATGCCTCATTTTACAAACTTGTCTTTTCCTCTTAGCTTACAATACTGTTGACAATTTTTTCAAATGCTTCCATTTATTTCTCATTTTTTTCATACATTTTTAGTTGCCCATCCAATGAATAGGAAACCAGAATACAGTAGTAAACAAAACAGACAAATATATCTTGACCATTTATATTTCTTCTGTGAGTGTGCTTGTTCATATCATTTTTTTCTCTTTATTTGGCTGTTTGTAGTTTTTTATTGATTTGTATGAGTGCATATATATTTTTTTAGGTTCTTGTAAGCTTGTATTGTTTGTTGATTATTTTTCTCAAACTTTTCACTCATCTTTTGACTTTATTTATGGTGCCTTATACTATTCAGAAAGTTTAAATTCTTTTGAGGTGCAATCCATCACTCTTTTTATCTTTTGAGTTTTACCAGGTTCAGTGTATCACTTAGAAAGTTTTTCTGTAGTAAGAGAAAACCTGATAAAGATTGACTTAAACAAGTAGACCCTTGCTGTGCTATATCACAGGATATATGAGGCTAGATAGTCTGGGGCTGGTGGTGGAAGTCCAGGGTGCTGTCTACTTTTTCTGTTCTATCACTTTTAGCACAAAGAGTGTTGTTTCGTGCTAATTTATGGTTGCAGATGACAGCTGTAGTTTCCTATCCTGGGTTCATACTTCAGGCAGTAGAAAAAGCAGCAGAAAAGGTAACACCAGTGAAGGTCTGTGTACATTTCATTAGCCAGAATTGTGTCTCTTGTACACAGAAAGGCTGGAAATGGAGTCTTAGTTTTTATAGTCTCTATAGTAGACAAAGACAGGGAGGAAATAAGCTAGAAGTGAAAGATGGATAGCTCAATATATTACAGATGCTAAATTTAGGAGAGACTAGCTGTGGTGGATTGCCAAATCTTTACTAGTTGCCTTTAATAATTAACTGTTCATTTGTCCTATTATATCTAGTTTCCTCCAACCTTGTATATTCACCTGCCTCACACTTATTGCTCCCTCTTGTGGCAGAATTCTTAGTTTTTATGTTCTTGCCTCTCAACTCACCAGGCTAACTGAGGGAAACATTTTGTTTTCCAGAAAGTGACGCTATAACCTCAATTTGTGGTTCCTCCCTTCTCCACAGACCTGGTCTGTTTTTCTGAAAGCACTTTGTTTATAGGGGCTCATATTCACTGCTGCACAAGGGGAGGGGGTGCCCAAGCAGTCGGCTGCAGAGTGGGAGGAGGTGTAAGTTTCCTACTTGGAGTGGGGGGTGGGGGTGGGGGCGGGGGGTGGTGTTTGCAGACCTGGTGTGGGGGGTTTCCTCAGGTTAGTTTCTCCCAGAGACGTGGGGGGGGGGGGAATCCTGCTGCCTTTTGATCTTCTCATCTGCCTCTTTCCCAATATCTTCCTCCTCCCAAGTCATGGAGCTCCCATTGTCGATGCTGCTGGAGGGAAACATTTTTCTCCAGCAGAGTCTTGGACAGATATGTTAGCTGAGCACTAACTTTCCTTTTCAGGAGGAGTTGCTGCTGGCTAATTCATCCATGTACTTTGTCACCCTGGGAAGAAGCAGTGTTGGCAAACTTCCACTCAGCCTCTTCAAAATGTTTGCAACCTCTTATGTTGGAATAGTCCCTCTAGAAGGATGGACGTTTATAAAATCTCTCTCATCAGTAAGTATCTCCCTAAGTCAGCCCTCTTCAAAATTGCCCTGACCAGGGTGAGTAGAGTTGGGGTGGGTTTGCTAGTTCCATAGCCTGTATGGAGGTCTGTCTGCCTACTGCAGAATGCACAGGTGGGTGAGATTCCTCTGTGGTCTTTCGGCTTATGGTACTGGATCCCACAACTCCCAGAGAGACACTTCTGTTTATGAATGGATGCTTAATTAGTTGTTTAAAATTGGGACAAAGAGCATGTTGGATGAAATAGAAAAATCCTAATGACTTTTCTGGAACCCATTAGGGATTTGCAGGGAAAACCACCACCTCAAAATCTTATACCACTTTGATGCTGACATCACCGAGAACCTAATCATTAAACATATATTTTTTAGATCAATTAACAGTAAGAAAAAGAAGTTTTTTTCCCTCATTTATTCTTTCTCTAGTGCTTTTCCTTTCTTTATGTAGACCCTCATAGCTTAGTTGGTAAAGAATCCACCTGCAATGCAAGAGACCCCAGTTTGATTCCTGGGTTTGGAAGATCCACTGGAGAAGGGATAAGCTACCCACTCCAGTATTCCTGGGTTTCCCTGGTAGCTCAGCTGGTAAAGAATCCTTCTGCAGTGCGGGAGACCTGGGTTCAGTCCCTGGGTTGGGAAGATCCCCTGGATAAGGGAAAGGTTACCCACTCTAGTATTCTGGCCTGGAGAATTCCATGGACTATACAGTTCATGAGGTCTCAAAGAATCAGACACAACTGAGCAACTTTCACTTCACTTTCAGTATTTAACACATATCAGTTTCCTTCTGTCCTCAACACTTGTTTTAACATTATTTTTTTGCAGGACAGATGTAACAACAATGAATGACCTGAAGGAGTCCTTATTTTTCCTTTGCTTTTGATAGGTACTTTAACTGGATGTAGATGTCTAGGTTGCTTTTCTTTTAAAAAAAACATTTAAAATAGTCCATCTCGTTCTCTTCTGGCTTACATGATTTTTGATGAGAAGTCCACTGTAGTTCCTGTCCCATTTCCTCTAGAAGTCAGTTTCCCCTCCACCCTTGACTTCTTTAAATAGTTTCCTTTGTCTTTGTTTTCCTGTAGTTTGAATACAATTTGCCTATGTATAGAAATTTTTGGTGTCTATTCTGCTTAATGTTCTCTGAGTTTCCTGGATCTGTGGTTTGATGTCTGTCATTAGTTTTGGGAAATTCTAAACCATTATTCTCCTCTGTGACTGCAGAATTCCCAATCTAATTCCTTGAAGCCCTGTGGCATGTTAACTTTCCACTTACGTGAGATAGGAAGGTTAAAGGGTGCCAGAGCAGGATGAATGCCTGATAGTCCATCTGGGATAATGCTCTGGAAAGGTCTCTTACCTGGAAAGTAGGGCTCTGTTATGGAGAAGGGTCTGGGCATCTTTTGTTACTGTTGTTGTTGTTCAGTCACTCGTGTCCGACTCTTTGTAACCCTATGGACTGCTTCCCTGTTTTCTATCTCCCAGAGTTTGCTCAGACTCCTGTCCATTGAATTGGTGGTGATATCCAACCATCTCATCCTCTGTTGCTTCCTCCTCCTGCCCTCAATCTTTCCCAGCATCAGGGTCTTTTCCAATGAGTCAGTTCTTTGCATCAGGTGGCCAAAGTATTGGAGTTTCAGCTTTAGCATCAGTCCTTCTAATGAATATTCAGGGTTGATTTACTTCAGGATTGACGAGTTTAATCTCCTTGCAGTCTAAGGAACTCTCAAGAGTCTTCTCCAGCACCACAATTCGAAAGCCTTCCTTGGTTGAACTCTCACAACTGTACATGTTTTACAATGACTATTTTTCCCTTCTCTCATCAGAACCACAAGATGGCGGTGTTCTTTGTAGTAAAACCCATGAAAATTGTGTGTGTGTGTTGGGGTGGGCGGGGGGGGGGGGGGGGGTCGTCCCCTGATATTGCTTTCCCTAGCAGTTTTCTTACTCTCACGCCAGCAGCTCACATTCAGGCTTCAACAATTCGTCAAAAGCTCCACTCAAGGATTCTTACCAGGTTATGTTTCTAGCATCTTCTGCAGATAAACCTATTTTAGATAAGATTCTCTGAATGTAATTCTCTTTCAGTTTGAGGTGGTCGTTTCCCCTGCAACTTTCAATCCCTTAATGGGTTCAAGAAAAATTATTAAGACTTTTATTTTGCCTAATATGCTCTTATTCTAAGGGCAGGAGTGATGACTTTGAAGGTCTTTACTTGCTGACATTAAACCATTGACACACACATTTGAGCCAATGATTCTGCTACCTGGCATAGATGAGGAGGGGGAAGAGGGATTCCTCTTTCTTGAGTGACTCAAACATTTTCATCTTTATCCTTTCCTGTTAGTTCTATGAGAATCTCAAGTTTTTCTCTTTATTCATAAATACAGCTTCTATAATAATTAATCAGCTTTTAATTGTCCTAATTATATTTTCAAAATTAAATATTTTTAGTTTTTGTTAAATTTCCAGAAACTGTATTTTTTAATCTAATGATTTTTCATTTCAATGAATGTTTCCATCTGCTTAAGAATTTTCATACATCCTTAAAAATAAGATTTTAAAGGTGTTTAACAAGTTCCCTTTTCAAAGCTACAAATATAATAAAATAAACACTAGTTTTAATTGACTAGCAATGTCTAAGTATAAATCTTTGTCTTTGGGACAAATTATTTCTGTAATGGGTTTATGAGGGTAACCTTTAAATGCCAGGACTGCTCTTGTTATGACATAGCCATCCAGCCCCTTGACGTATTTAGCAAGCAACCTGTCCATACCTAGTGTAAGGGAGAAATAATCCCTGGAATATGAAATTTGGTTTGTCAAAACTGTAGTCTCTCTGATACGTCTTTAAGACCTTAGAAATACCAACATTTGCCCTAAACAGCAACCCCATACACATATCACTGTAAATTTAGGATAGGAAAGACTGGTGGTTTGTTCCATCTGTTTCGCAGTGAAGGTTTGGCCCTCTTCTTTGACTAATATGAAATTGGCCAACTGTCCATCTCTGCTTTTATTTGGAGTATAGTCCTCTCATTTTCTGAAATCATACAAATTTCCCTTTATTTCCTTCTGTCTACTCTAGAAAAAAATTAGAAGTGAACAGAGAGGAGGATGGTGTGTAGTCCTGTGTGCTCAGATTTCCATCTAGATCCTTAATCTGTTCATTTTTTCCCTTCGAGTTTCTAGATTAAATCCCAGACTTGAAGCTTTTCCAGTTACTTGATGAATATCTTACTTTTGTGTATTTAAAATTTTTAGAGATTAACAAGGCAGCCCCATTAATGTTAGTCAGATATTATAAACTACAAAGCAGTGAATTTCAGTTTATCTTATATCCACCTGCATCCTTACACTCAAATTGATATGTATCTTACAAAAAGTTCTCCATTCTGAGTCTGCTTATATACACTGAGACACCTCTAAAGCAAAACCTGAATATTTAGAACTATTACCAGAAATGCAAATGTTAAGGATCCTTTACTATATGTTAATTTTTATAGTAGTTCTTTGCATGTGTCTCACCTTAAAATGAAATCTTTCATGAGACATAGCTCTGAAATTTCCAATTTTGCTATTGCAAGATCTCTCAAGGCTGGAGGATTTATTATAATGCAATTTTGCTGAGCAATTGTCAGCCTGGAAAACTTGTTGTCAGAGAAAATTAGAAATAGCTTCACACGACCAAATTAAGAACGGAAATTGGCAATATATTTTGGTTGCCTGCCCAATATTTAATATTACTTGAGAGAATTTCTGCTTTTAATGAAAAATAGATTTGCAGCACAAAAGAACATTTTTATTTTCTCCTTTATAAAAATTAAGGATAGGAATTAAGAATAAGTTTGCAGCTTTGCATATTTTTCTTGAATATTGCAGATAGTCTCTGAAGATAACATATGATATGTCTTGAAGAAGACTACCCTTATTTTTATTCCTCTCCCACCTACCCAAGACTAGCCCTGAATAAAACTATGAAGGAACCGAAGATTATTTCCAATTTTTCTAGAGTAACTAAGAGCATATAATGATAGTAGAGTCAGAGAGTGGTGTTGGTTTAGTCACTAAGTCATGTCCAACTCTTGGGACCCCATGGACTGTAGCCTTCCAGGCTCCTCAGTCCATGGGCTTTCCCAGGCAAGAATACTGGAATGGGTCTCCATTTCCTACTCCAGGAGATCTTTTCAACCCAGGGATTGAACCCGGTTCTCCTGCATCTACTGTACTGCGGATGGATTCTTTACCGCTAAGCCACCAGGGAAAGCCAGAGTCAGAGAGACATCTAAATAAATCTTCCTGAGCTTTATTTCCTCATCTGATAAATAAAGATAATATTACATATGTCATAGGATTTTTGAGAGGATTAATGAGAAAATACATGCAAAACATCCAATGCCGTGCCTCTTACTGAATAGTAGCTCAATAAATTATGGTTTTATTTAATTTTTATTGTTTTTATTATGATTTATTAATGAATACAAGCTTCCTTACCAATTTCTTTCCTTTTAATGCCCCAAAATGTAAGTAAAAGCAGGAAGTAAAGGAGAGTTTAGGGATAACAAAGGACTAACTGTTTGGACTTTGAACTAATGATTAGACAGAGTTTTGGATCTGTATTTTCATTCAGCAATTTTTGGTTTCTACACAGAACAAAGCAAATACTGCCAACAAACAAATAGAAACACAAAAAACTTTTTAGTATGGAAAAATACTTACTAATTAATATGATGATGGATAAGTGTGCACTATAGTCAACATGACAAAATTGATTATGTTTGTGATTTGAAGTGGAAAGAGCTTCTCAACCTTAATTCCAACAATTTTAGAAATTTCCAAGACTGGATTTTTTTTTTCAATTTGGTTTTTGTTGTGGTAGATCTGTATCTATATGGATGCCTAAATGCATGGATCACTTGCGGTATGGTCCTTTCAATGGAACTGAACCTTTCCCTGAGCACGTGTCAGCATGAGGTGCAGATTTGAAAAAAAAAGAAGAGCTTTTTGAAATGAGTGATTAAATTCAGTTCATTGCATTCCACCCACTTTCCCCACTTTTTGGACCAGAGTTGTGGTTTGGATTGAGTTCAGAGGGAGAGGTTTTTCAGAAGTTGAATTGTTTATATGATTTCAGGAATTTGTATAAACCCACGAGTTGTTCGCTGCAGCCTCATTTTCTTCGCACTTCTCTTAGAATAAAGTCCAAATCCTTTTAACGTGGCTCATAAATCTTCCCTCCTCCTTCAGCCCCATTTCTCACTTTTACCCTCCTTCAGCCCTCTCATCTTCCTTTACCCTATATGACTCAGCTCTTCTCAGATTCTCTCAGTTCTTTGAACTGTCCCATCCTTTTCTGTAACTAGACCTTCATATAGGTTCTTTCTTCTGTTGGAAAACACTTCTAGGCCCCCTTTGCTCTGCCTTCAGGTCTCAGCTTACAGCTTTCTTTCTCCAGGAAACTTTCTCTGACAACCGAGTCAGGATTAGCATCCCTTCTCTGTGGTTTTACATATACATTATAGTAAAACAACATACTGTCTGTCTGTAACATTCACTGTTCCTGTATTCCCATGTAGGTGGATACCATATTCATTTTTGGATCAAACATAGTGTCCAGTGCCCAGCACAGAAGAAGAACTCAATTAATATTTGTTAAATCAATATACTTGTTCTGTATCTCATATAATAAACAAGGAATTTGTGAAGGTAACTTCTGGCCAAGTTATAATACCTGTTTATTTTTTGTTGTTTAGTCGCTAAGTTGTGTCTGACTTTTTTGCAAGCTCGTAGACAGTAGCCCACCAGTCTTCTCTTGACCATGGATTTCCCAGGCAAACATGCTGGAGTGGGTTGCCATTTCCTGTTCCAGGGGATCTTGTCCAGGGGACCCAACCTGCATGTCCTGTGTTTCCTGCATTGGCAGATATATCTTTAACACTGAACCACCTGGAAAACCACACCCCTTAGCTATCTCTAGTCCTTTCTTTTCATATCTCTTATCATCCTTTTCTGGAACTTGAATTTTAAGTCAAATGTTAAGAATCTTCACAGACAGGTATGTTTAAATGTTATTGAGAACTTAAAATGATAAAGTATATGATGAGAAGGCAAAAATAGCTTAGATGTTTAAATGCCAGATTTGGAGTTAGGCAAATCTACATTTAAATCCACCCTTACAGGTGGTGATTCTCAAATATTTACCTTATCTATGCAAGACCTAGTTTTAAATTATCTACAGAATCAGAATGATGATGCATTGCTCATAGGATTTCTTGACAATTATATGAAATATGTGTAACTGAGTGATAAACATTAGGGACTCAATAGAGCATAAACAGAAAGACACATTTCTTTTTTATTTCCAATGTTTCTTTAAAATTGTTTTGCCAATTCCTTCATTTCAGCTGATTGGAATCTCAAGCAAATAAACACAAATTTTTGGATCATTTTTAAGTGTTAGCATATAGTCTTATGTTTCAGGGCTCTCCAGGTGGTGCTAGTGGTAAAGAACCTGCCTGCCAATGCAGAAGACAAAAGAAACGCAGGTTTGATCCCTTGGTCAGGAAGACCCTTTGAGGGAGGGCATGGCAACCCACTCCAGTATTCTTGCCTAGAGAATCCCATAGACAGGCTGGCTACAGTCCATGGGGTCACAAAAAATCAGACCCCAGTGAGCACAGTGTGGCAGAGAAAACTGCTAGACCTTCTCTCTTGTGCTCTTTTTCTGTTTCTCAAAGCATCTTATTTCTGAGAATCTTCCATCTGCTCATTCCTTTGTCTTCACAGCCATCTGCTGAAGAGCTCCTTCAGTCAGTCTCTATCTACTCCAAACAACTTTCTTGAAGATGACTTATTCCTCCAAATCTACCTTTGGGACAGGGTTCCTTTTAAGTTGACTCATGTCTGGCTCCCTGCCCCAGTGCCTGCATCTTTTCTTGTTTTTGAAACTCTAGATATTCTCAACATGAAGGATGTTCTTAATGTGACCCCATCTATTCTCTGTCATGCCAATCTTCTCTAAATAGTTTCTTTTCTTTCCAACAAGTTTTTGTCGTAGTTTGTTGTACGGGTGGTTATAAGCCAAGTACCAGCTCCTTCCCCAAAACTTTAGAGAACACAGGTGCCAAGATTTCTAAACTCTTGAAAGGAGGTGGGGTGGGAGAAAGAAAAAGAAGATTTTGAAATGTTCTTGCTAAAGAAATGCTTTCTCTCTAGTTGTCAAACATCCTTGGTTGTATATGCCCTCTACGTGGCCCAGTGTTTAGTAAGCCTGTTTGTTGGATTACCTGTTAGATGCTCTGGTATCTCTGTTTAGAACTGGGGGTTCTCATTACCTTTCAGTTTCAGGTTTGGGGAACCAGCCAAAATTAACATGATAAGGAAACATCTCATTTGATATGCTGTTGCATGTGTAAAGTTTACATGTAATATAGATAATAAGAGGTGTAGCAATTAGCTTGTTATGAAAGCGGAGCAGATATATCAGCATCAATTCTGTCATACTGAATCATTCTCTCTTTTAAGGATGGTGGGAAGATTTAAGTGCTGGTTGGTAAATAAAATGAAAGATGAAAGAGACCTATGTCTAATCTATATCATAATTACCACCTGGTAGCTTTCCATTCAAGTTAGAGGAAAGAGAGCAGAAAAGGACTTCTGTTTCCCCAAATATGTTGAGATTTGATTCTACATGCTATTTCTTTGGCTTGGAATCTCCTCCCATCTACCCTTTTGCCCATTTTCATAGAAAATTCCTATTTATTGTTTGTGTGTGCTCAGTCGCTTCAGTTGTGCCCAGCTCTTTGCTACCCCATAGATAATAGCCCTCCAGGCTTCTCTGTCCATGGGATTCTCCAGACAAGAATGCTAGAGTGGGTCACCATTTCCTCTTCCAGGGGCTCTTCCTGACTCAAGGATTGAACCCACATCTCTTAATTCTCATGCACTGGCAGGCTGGTTCTTTACCACTGCACCATATTCTTTGGGGCATGGCAAACGTTTTGTCGTATTTTGAAGCTTTTCCTATTCTATTTCCAGAGTTGGTCTTCCTTTTTACTCAGAATACTCTATACTCACCTTTATTTTGACACTTGCAAACTGTATTTTACATTTCTGTGTTGATGATATTCTTAAGGGGAAAAACCTTGCCTTATTTCTCAGCTATCCAGCATGCTTGATGGGGCTTTTAATAAAAAATCTATAGAATAAATAAATATATCACATATATATCATAATATAATATATATAATCTATATCACAGCTAATTTGCTTATGCTGTTTCCCTAAAATCAGAATGTTATGCACAAGTTGGGAGATGCAGTAGCACTTTGACTAGATTGTAATATGGTGGAAATTTTACAGTTAAATTAAAATCTACAATGAGAGATATTTACTTGGTATTCATATTTATTCTTTCCATCTTTCTTATCAAGAACCATTTAAGCCTACTGTACATCTTATGTTTTGCTCATTACAACCTTAAAAACAATTCCAGGCATGCCAGCAGTACTTTTCAATAAACAGACAAAACATGAAGACCCTGTTTCACACAATATAGATTATGGAGAGGCATTTTCTACTTTTGATATGGGGTTTGTAACATAGTTTATGTGTATCTTGATGTTCAGTGGATCAATGGGAATAACAAACAATATTTGCAAAGGATGTTCTGGTTTACAAAAACACTGTTATAGTCATTATCTCAGCCTATCTCAATATCCTATGAGGTAGTAGGATTATCATCCTCATTATAAGAAAATCAAAGCCCATAGAGTTTAGTAACTTGCTCACATAAGTAAGAAGTAATATATAGGTTCATTATTCAGATCAGTTCTAGCGACTTGAGGTCCTATATTCTTTTCACTATGGCATGTGTGCTCAGTTGCTAAGTCCTGTCTGACTCTTTTGCAACCCCATGGACTGTAGTCCATCAGGCTCCTCTGTCCATGGGTTTTCCCAGGCAAGAATACTGGAATGGGTGCTGCCTTTTCTACTCCAAAGGATCTTCCTAACCCAGGGATCAAACCCATGTCTTTTGCATCTCCCGCATTGCAGGCAGATTCTTTACCACTGAGCCACCTGGGAAGCTCTCTTTTCACTATACTAAGGCTCATTTCATAAGCTATAAGAGTAATAACAACATAAACATGTACACATAATTTATCCAGAACAGATATGATATATAATCTATTTATAGGTAGCCTTACCAGGCAGCCAATATTCAATAAAAGAAATTATGTTGAAATATTGTTTAAAGGTAGGGTAAATTTTCATATTTTTATAGCACTTAATATTTTAAAAAATTCTTTATAGTTTCTCAACTGCTTCTCACAACGATCCAACTTTGAGGCTTTTCCTCCTTTATTATCATATTAACTCATAAATATTCTAAAAATAGACATAGATTGTGACATCTTATAATATGGAAACTTGGTACAAGGTTCTGAGAAAGTGAAACCATAAATTACAATGCCATTTATTGCTTTGAAACAGAGACATCTTTTCTTCTAGTAGTAAAGCAATCGTTCATCCATTTATTCTGGATTAATAATTTATTCACTAATTAATTGTGCATCTATCATCATCCAGGAATGGCCTTTAGATTTGCAGGAAACATTAAACTTGAGAAAGTTTATCCTTTGCTATCAAGTGACTTAAATCAAGTACCTTCACATTTTTATGATTAAAATATATGACAAATATATACAATTCAAATTTTAGTAGGAAAGGATAAAAAACTAAAAGTAGTGACAGATGCAGAAAACAAACATGGTTACCAGAGGGAAAGGGAGGGAAGAACAAATTTGGAAATTGGGATTGACATATACACTTTACTATATATAAAATAGATAATTAATAAGGATCTACTGTATAGCATCAAGATTGCTGCGAGAAATATCAACACGTCAGATATGCAGATGATACCACCCTTATGGCAGAAAGTGAAGACGAACTAAAGAGCCTCTTGATGAAAGTGAAAGAAGAGAGTGAAAAATTTGGCTTAAAGCTCAACATTTAGAAAACTAAGATCATGGCATCCAGTCCCATCACTTCATGGCAAATAGATGGGATAACAATGGAAAGAGTGGATAACTTTATTTATCTGGGCTCCAAAATCACTGCAGATGGTGATTGCAGCCATGAAATTAAAAGACGCTTACTCCTTGAAAGGAAAGTTATGACTAACCTAGACAGAATATTAAAAAGCAGAGACATTACTTTGTCAACAAAGGTCTATCTAGTCAAGGCTATGGTTTTTCCAGTGATCATGTATGGATGTGAGAGTTGGACTATAAAGAAAGCTGAGTGCTGAAGAATTGATTCTTTTGAACTGTGGTGTTGGAGAAGACTGTTGAGAGTCCCTTGGACTGCAAGCAGATCCAACAAGTCCATCCTAAAGGAGATCAGTCCTGGATGTTCATTGGAAGGACTGATGCTGAAGCTGAAACTCCAATACTTTGGCCACCTGATGCGAAGAGCTGACTCATTTGAAAAGACCCTGATGCTGGGAAAGATTGAGGGCAGGAGAAGGGGATGACAGAGGATGAGATGGTTGGATGGCATCACTGACTCAATGGACATGGGTTTGGGTGAACTCTGGGAGTTGGTGATGGATAGGGAGACCTGGCATGCTGCAGTTCATGGGGTCACAAAGAGTTGGACACGACTGAGCGACTGACCTGAACTGAACTGTAAAGCATAGGAAACTTGACTCAATACTTTCTAATGACATATATGGGAAAATAATCTAAAAAGAGTGGATATATGTATATGTAGCTGATTCACTTTGCTGTGCACCTGAAACTAGGACAACACTGTTAATCAACTATATGCCAATAAATTTTTTTAAAGTGAAGTATTGATGCTCTGTGGAAAGAGAGTAATACCACCTTAGGGAATCAAGAAGCTCTTTAGAGGAAAGAAGACATTTGAATGGGACTTTAAATGATATAGGTGGACCTTGGGCTTCCCTGACGGCCGGGGTTCAAACCCTGGGTTGGGATTATTTCCTAGAGAAAGGAATGGTAATCTACTCCAGTATTCTTGCCTGGAGAATTCCATGGACATAGGAGCCTGGAGAGCAAAAGTTCATGGGGTCACAAAGAGTCAGACACAACTGAGCAGCTAACACACACTTGAATGATGTAGCAAATGAAAATAATGTGGAAGAATCTCCTAGCCTCAGTGAATAAAAAGATCAAAGGCAAATACAAAAGCCTAGGCTGAGTTTTGGAGATAATTCATAACATTATAGAATGTATGAAAAGGGGTAGAGGAAGATAGATCTCAAAATATATTTGAGGCCAATAAGCAAAAGGCATTGAGTATCAAGCTAGGCGATGGATTTTATTCAGTGCACCATGTAGAGCTACTGAAGGATTTTGATTAGGAGAATGTCACACATGGGGGAGCTGTAATATGTAAACCTTTTGATATTTAAAAAGTGGAAGAGGCACCATTCTGAGTGACCACTGTAGGCCACCAGGCTCTTCTGTCCATGGAATTCTGTAGGCAAGAATACTGCAATGGGTAGCCATTCCCTTCTCCAGGGGATCTCCCCAACCTGCGGATCAAATCTGGGTCTCCCTCATTTCAGGTAAATTCTTTACCTTCTGAGCCACCAGGGCCACCTTAAAATATAAACCTTTTAATATTTAAATTGTACAAGAGGCATCCAGTCTGATTGATTATAATTATAGATCTGATAATATCATCTTCTTAAATATGCTTCAGTGATTTTCTTGTCTTTAGGGGAAAATAAAAATTTAACATTTCTGAGCAAATCTCGTTTTCCTTCTCTTTTCTGTTCTCCATACTCCTTCACTTATCCCAACATACTGTGCTTACTCATTTAACATACCCTTGCACGCATGCGTGCTAAGTCACTTCAGCTGTGTCTGACTCTTTGTGACCCTACGGACTGTAGCCCTCCAGACTCCTCTGTCCGTGGGATTCTCCAAGCAAGAATACTGGAATGGGTTACCATACCCTCCTCCAAGATATGTTTATATATGCTATTTTCTCTGCCAGGGAAATGCTTCCTCTGTCTTCTTACTGGAATAGTTTCAAGAATTTGTGTAAACTGTATTACTTCAAGGAGATCTTGTAGTCTTTAAAATAATAAAATCTTTCTAGCTATATGTCTCCATAGTACCATAAACTTCTGTTCTGATGCTTATTGCATTTTGTTGTAATTATTTGTTTAATTTTGTGTCTTTGCAGTTATATTACAAGTTCTCTGGGAGCATAAGTCATGTCTGTCTTGTAGAAATATATATCCATAGCACAATGGTTGGTTCATGGAGATTTCTTTAGATGTCCATATGGAAGAAATCCATGTATTAAAGAAATCCTAGAGCAGCAGCAAAGATATACACACTCTCTTATAACTAAGAATGGATGTTGTAATAGCAAATAAAACTTTTAACAAGTTACTTTGTGTGTCCTTCCTTATATAGATTAGAATTATCAAGATTTGTGGTTGAGCCAAGCCAAATCATATCTATTTCTTTCCAGAATTCTAAAAAGTCATATTTTACCCTTGAGAACTGTTTTTTTTTTAATGGAAATTGGAGGGTGGGAAAGGTGTTTCTTTTCTCTTGTGCATAAATTTATAAGGATGTGCATACTGTTATCATCACCATCATCATTATCATCATTATAGCAGCTCTCATTTTCTGATTGCCTGCAACAGGCTTAGTTGTGTGCTAGAAGTTTTATTTATCTTATTTTACTTAATTTAAATAACAATATGAGACAGTCTCTGTTTTATGTAATGGGGAATTGTTAGTGTTTCTTTATCCCATGAGTACCTGCCATTAATGCCTTATCAACAGGTTATCTTTCTCTCCAGAGATGAAGCCTCTCATCTGTAGAATTCCCTTCTTTAAGGGACTCCAGAGTGTCTTAAGCCATCTGTTCCCCTCTGACACCTCTCCTGTGTGTGTTTGTTAGTCACTCAGTTGTTTCCAACTCTTTGCAATCCCATGGACTGTAACCTGCCAAGCTCTTCTGTCCATAGAATTATCCAGGCAAGAATATCAGAATGGGTTGTCATTCTCTTCTCCAGGGCATCTTCCCAACCCAGGGCCTAACCTGGGTCTCCTTCATTGTAGACAGAGTCTTTACCGACTGAGCCACCAGGAGAGTTACCTCTCCTACTCAGTCCCAAATCTAGCCTCTTTTCTCCTTGGCCTCAAGCCTCCATCACTAGGATTGTATCTCAAATCAGTGTGGCTAAATAAGGCTATAAAGAGGTATTCCTCTTTGGCCGGGGGCCAGAGTGAAGCATCAGAACACTTTAAGGTGACCTTTCTCCTGTTTGAATTTTATAAAACCAATTTAAAATGAACCAAAGAAGGTTCGAGTCCAAAGATAGCTAGATCTTAGACACAAGGTTAGCGCTGAGAGTGAGGTAGAACTCAAGTTCACAAGGAGGTGGGAGCAGAAACTGGTAGGGAAAAGAAAGGACCATAATACTCAAATAAGAAAGGAAATGGAGGGACTTCCCTGGTGGTCCAGTGGCTAAGACTCTGCACTCCCAATTCAGGGGACCTGGCTTCCATCCCTGGTCAGGGAACTAGATCCCACATGCCACATTAAGAATTCACAGGTCACAACCGAAGATCCCAACACAGCCAATAAGTAAATAAAATATTTTCTTTTAAAAAGAGAAAGGAATTGGAATAAAGACTTACAGTGGAGCCTAAGACTAAAGCCTAATTAAACAAACCCAGCCTGCAGTGATGGTGAGCCAGAAGGAGTTGAATATACTCTAAGGAAGAGGGAGGAACTAAGGCTTTTGGTGGAAGATCAGCAAACAGAGCACTGAGAAGCTGGGGCAACAGCAGAGAGTGAAATCAGGCAAAAATACTACATTCAATGAAATGAATCATATCCCTCTAATTCCCAATTTGAAACAAAAAGAAGTTTACATTGAATGCAGCAGCAGAAATATTTATATATATTTAACTTCATTGGATCTTCAGAACAACTGTAAGTGATGCTGTTGTTCCAATTTTTTAATATTGAAAAGGCACAATTTGCAACATGATTTTTGATCTCCTGAACAGAAAGTGTGATGTTAAAAGGGTTTCCCATGTGGCTCAGTGGTAAAGAATCCACATGCCAATCAAGAGATATAGGTTCAATACCTCAGTCGGGAAAATCCCTGGAGTAAGTAACACAACCCACTCTAGCATTCTTGTCTGGAAATTCCATGAACAAAGAAGTCTGCAGGGTTACAGTCCATGGGGTTGCAAAGAGTCAGATGCAATTGAGTGACTGAGCACACATCCATGTGATGCTGAAAACATGAGAAACTATGGGGTAGGAAGTAGGAGGGAGGTTCAAGAGTGAGGGGACATATGTATGCATATGGCTGATTCATGTAGATGTATGGAAGAACCAACACAATATTGTAAAGCAGTTATCCTTCAAATAAAAATAAATAAAAAGCAAAAAACAAACAAACAAAAAATATAAGAAACTATGGTGAAAGATAAATATCCTTTTTACTGTGATCATTTTAGATATGAGCACTGTCACATCACTATCTTGTTTAGAAGTCAGAAGGAAAGAAAAAAGGAAGAAATCCAGCTCAGCCACTATCTGATGGTTGGAAGTAGTTTTTCCTTAACACCATGCCAGAGAACATTTTTGCTCTGTGAGCTGTTGCTATGCTCGCCTTAGCCCTGGGATCAAACGCTTTACATGTGTTGGCCCTGGGATAGTGCCCATCTTCTTAAATGTTTGGTTTAGTAAAAGCTAGTGTTTGAACTCAATGATGAGGTCACCTGACTACAGTTAATATTAACATAGGCTGGGGATGAGTTCAAGAATTTGGAACTCTCCCCTACATTGTCTATTGTTGTTCAATTGCTCAGTCATGCCTGACTCTTTGCAACTACATGAAAGGCAGCACTCCAGGCTTTCCTTCCTGTCCTTTACTATCCCCAAGAATTTGCTGAAATTCATGTCCATTGAGTCAATGATGCCATACAATAATTTCATCCTCTCTCTGTCTACCCCAAAAAAATTGAATATGGAGAGATGAGTTTTGGTTGTCCTTTGACTAAATCTATGCAGCAAGCAAAGATTTTGGTCAGTCTGTGGCTAATTTCTATGTGGCCTGTTCCCTTGTGCTTAGTTGCTCAGTAGTGTCTGACTCTTTGCAACACTCTGCCCTGTAGCCTACCAGGCTCCTCTGTCCATGGAGATTGTCCAGGTAAGGATACTGAAGTGGGTTGCCCCCTTCCAGGGGACCTATTACCTTACAGAATTGTCAAAACTTGCATAGCAGTATCATATGTGGAGGACTGAGAGACATTATTGCAGTCTTGAGGTTTTTCTACCCATTTGCCTACTTTTTCATCATATTATCAGGTAACTGAGTGTCACAAATGTCAACATATTTGGTTTTCTAGGTAGATTCTTTGGTCTCCTTGTTGATGATCTATCACACAGGATTTCTTTGAGCACAGAATCATTTTGGCAGGATGCTTAGCACTGTGCTGGTGAATGAAAGTACCTAGATTATAATAATTACCTCTGTGCAAAAAACTGTACTGCAGTATGTATGATGAGAAAATAACTCAGTGGAAAATTTGGAACATCAATGGCTCTGTTCTTAAGATCTATCAGAAGTTTTATTCAGGCAGTAATTTGGAGTGTCTTATAGTGAATGCAAAGGAACTTAGACCGTACACTAACATGTGTTTATTCTTGGACTATATTGCCCCCTCTTAGGAAAATGTTTCTTGCAAGATACGACAATGAGCCAGAATTGTGTGGTAAAGTAAAGAGTCACAGTGTAGGTTAGATCTTTAGAAGTGACTCGGAATGGCAAGACTTAGTTTTATAATTTCTAAACCATGGAACCATTATATTCAATGTATTGCAGTATCCAGGACCCTCTGTAATGGATTTTTTTAAAAGATAGGAAGCTATAGGATTTCTTTATAGCCAGGAAGCAGTTTTTTAATCTTTGTGCTATCCTACACAGCATGTGGGATCTTAGTTTCCCAACCAGGAAATGAATCCATGCCTCCTGCATTAGAAGTGCAGGGTCCTGACTACTGGATTGCCAGGGAAGTCCCAAAGGAAACATTTGTACCATTACAATCATACATGTAAAACTATAATCAGATCATAAGGCAATTGATGGATATCTGGGATCAGGGAAATAAAAATTATTGAGTTTTCCATGTATAAATAATCTCAAACAAACTATTCTAGAAGCTTGATATTGATTAATTGGAGGAAAAGAGAAGAATGATTAGATACAGAAAAGGTAGAGATATTTATAAGGATATAGGACTAATGGATTGACATTTCCTACTCCAGGGAATCTTCCAAACCCAGGGATTGAACCCACATCTCTTGCATCTCCTGCAATGGGAGGCGAATTCTTTACCACTGCATCATATTTACAAAAACGATTTTAAAATCTTTATTCACTAACTTTATTTGTGTTCTTTCTGAGTCTGTCCCTATTGATTGCCTTTTCTCCTTGTTATTAGTCATGTTTTTCTGCTTGTTTTCATGACTGGTAAAGTATAATTGTTTTCATGGTAAAGTGTAATTGTTTTCATGACTGGTAAAGTGTAATTGCATTTCAGGTATTGTTTTCATGACTGGTAAAGTGTAATTGTATTTCAGGTATTGTTTTCATGACTGGTAAAGTGTAATTGTATTTCAGGCATTCTTTGAGGAGATAAACCCATGTCCAAGGGCAAAGGAGAAGCATTGTTTTCATGACTGGTAAACTGTAATTGTATTTCAGGCATTTTTTGACGAGATACCCCATGTCCAAGGGCAAAGGAGTATGAGGGGCGAAACTGCATTTAGAATCAAACCCAGGGGGGCGAAACTAAGATGGCGGAGGAATAGGACGGGGAGAACACTCTCTCCCCAATAAATATACCAAAAGAACTTTTAAAGGCCGAGCAAACTCCAAAAAACAGGAACTGAATGCTGGCAGAGGACATCGGGCATCTGGAGAGGCGACCCACTGCCGACGTGAGGAGGTAGGACAAAAGAAAGAAAAGAAAAAAAAAGTAGAGGGAGAGACAAAGAGCTGGGGACGGGTTCCGTCCCGGAAGGGGAGTCTGGAATAAAGAGGAAAAAAAAAAGAGGAGAAAGGTTTCTGAATACCAGGGAGCATTCTCTCTGGCAGATCTGCGGTGGATCTTGGAGAGCAATATAGCTGAGAGCAGAAGCAGATTAATAGCTAAGCCCTGCAAGGTTCGTCTCTGGCTACAAGGAACAGCCGAGAGCGGCAGCACAGCCGAAGCAGACTGCTCCTGCTCAGGGAGGGGCGGGCCGCGGGCTCAGGGAACGGAGCAGCCCGAGGGACCTAACCTTCCAGGAAAAGCTCCCCCTCCCCCCCAGGTCCGTGCACAAAACAAAGGGCGGTGAGGAGTCAACAGAGAGGCTGGGCAGCTGCGGGCTGCGGACCGGCCCAGCCCCCGCCTGAGAGCAGTGGGCATAACCCAGCCCCGGGGAGGCTAACCAAGACTTCTGGGGATTCTGGACAGATCGGTGCTGTATACACCTTAGAAGGAGTGCTCAGCTGCACGAGCGGCCGGGCCGGGGGAGAGGAGAAGCCCCACTCCCCAACTGTGCTGGGCGGAAGACAGAGAGCCTGAGCAGAGGGGGCGGGGGAAGCCCTCTCACCAGGAGCAGGGCAAACTCCAAAGCGCTGAATAGACACTTAAAAGACCAGCAGACAGAAGACGCTAGCAGAACTAACAGCTTTGAAACAGACAGGAGAAGCAAATTAAAGCCCTGCAGGTGGCGATAACTGCATAGAAAGGAGTCTATAAGTCTGTGAAAAGGAGGAGCCGGACCAGGGAATCATCTGAAAATCTACAGACCCTTCCCTTCACCGAATGCACCAGCACCATAGAAAGCCTTCATTATAACTGTACTAGGAACATCTTTTAAATTTTTAAAACTTTTATATATATATATAT